>JARQZK010003800.1:0-104162 GCA_030704885.1 Cynegetis impunctata
AAAAAACATTTAAAATTCATCGGATGACAGATCTTCCGTGAAATTGGTCAACGTTACCCCAACGTCAGACCAAGATTTTAACCGGAGGACTGGCCATTTTTCATTTTTTCAAGAAACGGCATATACATAAAACAGTAATAGAAGACGAAAACACAACAAAGAAGAATTGTGTATCAATTACGGTAGTGCATATCTATTCATTAGAAATCTTGATAATAAGGATATACAGTTTATAATTTTCTCATCAAAAAAACACACGAAGAAAACCTTATCGAAATGAATATTTGATATAATTTCACATAAGCGACTATGATTTCAAACTTATTTAATGAAGGAGCTATAATCTGTAATACTG
This sequence comes from Cynegetis impunctata, assembly GCA_030704885.1. NCBI lineage: Eukaryota > Metazoa > Arthropoda > Insecta > Coleoptera > Coccinellidae > Cynegetis > Cynegetis impunctata. The sequence goes on from JARQZK010003800.1 coordinate 356, forward strand.
AACATTTCTCATACGAAAACGACCATTGATATTATACTAATAATTGCGTTATAAGCATCATAAATTCAACATGGTGCAAAAGGTTGATTTGAAACTTTTGGTTGGTTTATGATTTTTTTCCTTTAATATATATATATATATATATATATATATATATATATATATATATATATATATATATATATATATATATATATATATATATATATATATATATATATATATATATATATATATATATATATATAAATATATATATATATATACACAGGGCTTTCATTCAAAAACTTGCCAGCCACGATATCAGCGTGAGGAGACAGATTTTTGAGAATCAACGGAAACGCATCAACAAATTTTTTGAGGGAGAATTTTTTTCTCGTGAAATTGTACTACGCCTCTTCAACCCCCTAAGCACCAGAGCTACCACCCTAATATTTTTTAATGAGAAGGGATCGAATGATAAATCATTATAAAGGCTGTTCAATCTCCACATTTTACCGTCCTACTTTTTCAATTTTATCTCAGTGTAGCACACAATATTCACCCATGTTAATGTTTACAAATGCATTTTTATCACTAAACACACCTGCTTGGATGTTAGTTTTTAGGACAAGTACTAGTTACCGGTTACCGGTTCCTCAGTCTCACTATCACTGCCATGAAAGTCAGAAAAAAGTTATTATAGTAAGTAAGTACTATATCACCTACAATTTTCGTAGGAAATTGATAATAAATGAGATAATTTTATAATAAAGTGCTTAAGAAAGTTTCTGACAGTTCTAATAGCCAATCTTTTTAACATTTTAACTGATGAATACACTCAGGGTAGTTTTCAATCACTATGACACCAAGACCTGTTTTCCAACAAATTTCCTGACCGAACATTTTTCGGACATTCACAAATACCTCGTTACATATTTTTTCAAACATAAATTTCTCAAGCACGTTCGTTATAAAATTATCCCGTCCATAATCAATGCCTAAGGAATATTGTAGCTGATAAAGTAATTACACGATGTACTATAACACACGTTGTTGAAACTGAAATAATTTTAAATTAAATTTTTAAATTTAATCAAAAATTTTCTTATTTCTAATAATGTCATCCACTTATACAGTCAGATATTACTCATTTACTGGAAATTTGTTTAGAACAAAATTGTTTCAGTTTCAACAACGTGTGTTATAGTAATGAGGAAGGTTTGATTATGGGAAATCCGTTAAGCCCTTTGTTATCAGAAATCTTTATGGATAATTTAGAGAAAACTATTATGAACCACTTCAGCAGTAAATACTTTCTTTATTGGTATAGATACGTTGATGACGTCATTGTTTGCTACACTGGTACAGATAGACAATTGGATAATTTCATGACTTATATTAATTCCATACACCCTCGTATTAAATTTTCTCTAGAAACTGAAATGAATAATTCTATTAATTACTTAGATTTAACTATTACCAGAAAAAGCAACAAACACGAATTTTCAATTTTTCATAAACCATCTCATACAGATATTACAATTCATAACACATCACTACACCCTTTTTCACATAAATTAGCGGCTTATCATAGTTTGATTCATAGACTTTTCAAAATTCCGTTGTCCGAAGCTGATTTTCGGAAGGAATTGCATATAATTAAACAAATAGCAGTAAATAGTGGTTATTCACCTAATATGATTGACAGCCTCATTCAGAGGAAAAAATACAAAATGGCAATTTCAGTAATTTACCCACTTATATCCGAAAAAAGTACAGTATTTAGCAGTTTAACATACTTGGGCAAAACTTCCGAAAACCTGAAATTGTTTATTCAAAAACAAAATTTCCAAATATCATATGAAACCAATAATAACATTGGAAAATTGATTAAAAACAACAAATCAAAAATGCATAGAGATGAACGTACTGGTGTTTATAAACTCGACTGTAACGATAGTGAAAAATTCTATATAGGACGTACAATTAGAAATTTCAAAACTCGAATACACGAACACCAACGTAGCTATATTAAGCAGAAAACTGATTCTTATTATGCGTGTCATCTTATTCAAGAGAACCATACCTTTAATCACAATTATAGTATATTACAATTTGAAAATAGTCTCCATAAAACCAACGGTTGGGAATCCCTATACATAAATAAATATAAAAATTCCGGAAATTTAGTTAACTACCAGATTGAAGTAAACCCTTCTCTCCTTAATCTGTTCAATGTAGGTACCTACTAATAGCTCAGAATGAATTGCTTATTGTTATTCAGTTTCTCTAAGAACCCCTCTGTTATATTCAATTTTCGTATAAATAGATTGTTTTGTAATGCCATAGTTTAGTACGAGATGAAGTCAATGTTATCACGAAACGCATTTACTCAATAGATTTTTATTTCAACCTGTGAAAAGTTAGTTTTTTATTTCTTTATAAAGTTTTATATATATATATATATATATATATATATATATATATATATATATATATATATATATATATACTATATATATATATATATATATATATATATATATATATATATATATATAAAACTTTATAAAGAAATAAAAAATTAACTTTTCACAGGTTGAAATAAAAATCTATTGAGTAAATGCGTTTCGTGATAACATTGACTTCATCTCGTACTAAACTATGGTATTACAAAACAATCTATACGAAAATTGAATATAACAGAGGGGTTCTTAGAGAAACTGAATAACAATAAGCAATTCATTCTGAGCTATTAGTAGGTACCTACATTGAACAGATTAAGGAGAGAAGGGTTTACTTCAATCTGGTAGTTAACTAAATTTCCGGAATTTTTATATTTATTTATGTATAGGGATTCCCAACCGTTGGTTTTATGGAGACTATTATCAAATTGTAATATATTATAATTGTGATTAAAGGTATGGTTCTCTTGAATAAGATGACACGCATAATAAGAATCAGTTTTCTGCTTAATATAGCTACGTTGGTGTTCGTGTATTCGAGTTTTGAAATTTCTAATTGTACGTCCTATATAGAATTTTTCACAATCGTTACAGTCGAGTTTATAAACACCAGTACGTTCATCTCTATGCATTTTTGATTTGTTGTATTTAATCAATTTTCCAATGTTATTATTGGTTTCATATGATATTTGGAAATTTTGTTTTTGAAAAAACAATTTCAGGTTTTCGGACGTTTTGCCCAAGTATGTTAAACTGCTAAATACTGTACTTTTTTCGGATATAAGTGGGTAAATTACTGAAATTGCCATTTTGTATTTTTTCCTCTGAATGAGGCTGTCAATCATATTAGGTGAATAACCACTATTTACTGCCATTTGTTTAATTATATGCAATTCCTTCCGAAAATCAGCTTCGGACAACGGAATTTTGAAAAGTCTATGAATCAAACTATGATAAGCCGCTAATTTATGTGAAAAAGGGTGTAGTGATGTGTTATGAATTGTAATATCTGTATGAGATGGTTTATGAAAAATTGAAAATTCGTGTTTGTTGCTTTTTCTGGTAATAGTTAAATCTAAGTAATTAATAGAATTATCCATTTCAGTTTCTAGAGAAAATTTAATACGAGGGTGTATGGAATTAATATAAGTCATGAAATTATCCAATTGTCTATCTGTACCAGTGTAGCAAACAATGACGTCATCAACGTATCTATACCAATAAAGAAAGTATTTACTGCTGAAGTGGTTCATAATAGTTTTCTCTAAATTATCCATAAAGATTTCTGATAACAAAGGGCTTAACGGATTTCCCATAATCAAACCTTCCTCATTACTATAACACACGTTGTTGAAACTGAAACAATTTTGTTCTAAACAAATTTCCAGTAAATGAGTAATATCTGACTGTATAAGTGGATGACATTATTAGAAATAAGAAAATTTTTGATTAAATTTAAAAATTTAATTTAAAATTATTTCAGTTTCAACAACGTGTGTTATAGTAATGAGGAAGGTTTGATTATGGGAAATCCCTTAAGCCCTTTGTTTTCAGAAATCTTTATGGATAATTTAGAGAAAACTATTATGAACCACTTCAGCAGTAAATACTTTCTTTATTGGTATTGATACGTTGATGACGTCATTGTTTGCTACACTGGTACAGATAGACAATTGGATAATTTCACTACTTATATTAATTCCATACACCCTCGTATTCAATTTTTTCTAGAAACTGAAATGAATAATTCTATTAATTACTTAGATTTAACTCTTACCAGAAAAAGCAACAAACACGAATTTTCAATTTTTCATAAACCATCTCATACAGATATTACAATTCATAATACATCACTACACCCCTTTTTCACATGAATTAGCGGCTTATCATAGTATGATTCATAGACTTTTCAAAATTCCGTTGTCCGAAGCTAATTTTTGGAAGGAATTGCATATAATTAAACAAATGGCAGTAAATAACGGTTATTCACCTAATATGATTGACAGCCTCATTCAGAGGAAAAAATACAAAATGGCAATTTCAGAAATTTACCCACTTATATCCGAAAAAAGTAGAGTATTTAGCAGTTTAACATACTTGGCAACACTTCCGAAAACCTGAAATTGTTTTTTCAAAAACAAAATTTCAAAATTTCATATAAAACCAATAATAGCATTGGAAAATTGATTAAAAACAACAAATCAAAAATTCATAGAGATGAACGTACTGGTGTTTATAAACTCGACTGTAACGATTGTGAAAAATTCTATATAGGACGTACAATTAGAAATTTCAAAACTCGAATACACGAACAACAACGTAGCTATATTAAGCAGAAAACTGATTCTAATTATGCGTGTCATCTTATTCAAGAAAACCATACCTTTAATCACAATTATTTTAATATATTACAATTTGAAAATAGTCTCCATAAAACCAACTGTTGGGAACCCCTATACATAAATAAATATAAAAATTCCGGAAATTTAGTTAACGACCAGATTGAAGTAAACCCTTGTCCTCTCCTCAATCTGTTAAATGTAGGTACCTACTGATAGCTCAGAATGGGAGGCTCCGTGGCTGAGCGGTATAGGTAACGCTATGCCGTCTTCGTTGACGGAGTTGGTGGGTTCGATTCCCACCGTGTTCCTACGTGTTTGTATGCGTCCGGATTTAAGTGGTTCCCCTCATTTAGTTAATTGATGACTAAATGTCTAAGTTGACGAAGCCAAAATTGTACGGAGGTCGGGCGCGTGTGAGAGGGCGCACGTCCCACTTCTTTTAAAATAAAAAAAAAAAGATCAGAATGAATTGCTTATTGTTATTTAGTTTCTCTAAGAACCCCTCCGTTACATTCAATTTTCGTATAAATAGATTGTTTTGTAATACCATAGTTTAGTACGAGATGAAGTCAATGTTATGACGAAACGCGTTTACTCAATAGATTTTTATTTCAACCTGCGAAAAGTTAGTTTTTTATTTCTTCATATAATTATGAATATGAACTTTCACCAATTAAATGCCAATTCCATTCAATATATATATATATATATATATATATATATATATATATATATATATATATATATATATATATATATATATATATATATATATATATATATATATATATATATATATATATATATATTTATATATATATACACAAGGCTTTCATTAAAAAACTTGCCACCCGCGTTATCTCCGCGAAGAGACAGATTTGTGAAAATCGTCGAAACATGTCAATAAATTTATTGAGGAGTGATGTTTTTTCACTGACTTAAAACTGTACTCCGCCCCTTCAACCTCCTAACCCCTAGAGCTACCACCCTAAATGAGATGAGGTGTCGAGTGATACATCATTTTGAAGGGCTGTTAAATCTCTACATTTTGCTGTCCTGTTTGTTGAACTTGACCTCACTGTTGCAGAATGTCACCTAGTTCAATGTTTACAAATTAATTTTTATCACTAAACATACCTGATTTATTACCTGCTTCTTTATGACATTTCAAAACTAATTTGATTGTCATTTTTCAGGGGAACTACTGGTTACCGGTTACCGGTTCCCCAGTCGCATTGTCACTGTTGTGGAATTCAGAAAAAAGTTATAAAATGTAATTACTTTATCAGCTACAATATTCCTTAGGCATTGATTATGGACGGGATAATTTTATAACGAACGTGCTTGAGAAATTTATGTTTGAAAAAATATGTAACGAGGTATTTGTGAATGTCCGAAAAATGTTCGGTCAGGAAATTTGTTGGAAAACAGGTCTTGGTGTCATAGTGATTGAAAACTACCCTGAGTGTATTCAGCAGTTAAAATGTTAAAAAGATTGGCTATTAGAACTGTCAGAAACTTTCTTAAGCACTTTATTATAAAATTATCTCATTTATTATCAATTTCCTACGAAAATTGTAGGTGATATAGTACTTACTTACTATAATAACTTTTTTCTGACTTTCATGGCAGTGATAGTGAGACTGAGGAACCGGTAACCGGTAACTAGTACTTGTCCTAAAAACTAACATCCAAGCAGGTGTGTTTAGTGATAAAAATGCATTTGTAAACATTAACATGGGTGATATTGTGCTACACTGAGATAAAATTGAAAAAGTAGGACGGCAAAATGTGGAGATTGAACAGCCCTTTAGAATGATTTATCATTCGATCCCTTCTCATTAAAAAATATTAGGGTGGTAGCTCTGGTGCTTAGGGGATTGAAGAGGCGTAGTACAATTTCACGAGAAAAAAATTCTCCCTCAAAAAATTTGTTGATGCGTTTCCGTGATTCTCAAAAATCTGTCTCCTCACGCTGATATCGTGGCTGGCAAGTTTTTGAATGGAAGCCCTGTGTATATATATATATATATATATATATATATATATATATATATATATATATATATATATATATATATATATATATATATATATATATATATATATATATATATATATATTTATATATACATATATCAAAACTTTTGATAAAGCCATGAATGTCGTGGCGAAACGTCAACTTTTCAATAAAATCGAGTTTTTTAAGATTCAACAAGCCTGTTATTGCTAATAATTATCAAGAGATTATATATATATATAATATATATATATATTTATATATATATATATATATATATATATATATATATATATATATATATGTATATATACAGGGTGAGTCAAGCTGAATGCCTCGGACTCTCGTGGCCAAATTTTTTTTTCGGTAAAAGGTCTATGAAAGTATATGCATGTCGATCTGAACTACAATTTAAAAATAATGACTTCATACAGGGTGTTTCAGAAGAGTGTGACATATCAAAGTTATATTTTCTTGAATTTTTGAATTATTTAAGAAAAACTAAGCTAACTTTGCTTAAGTGTCCCTATCCCTAACTCTCTTTGTTTATGAGATATTCAACTTTTTCTCAAAATGTAAGGCGGTTCAAAAAATTCAATGTCATTGAAATTAGCCACAGCAGGTGTACGAAATTTAAAATGCTCACTCAAATCAATTTCAGCTAGTTACTATAGCATGAGTGAAGAACCAATAGTATACAGTGTGTTTCGTACTATCAGGAACACTTACCGTGTATTTGAACGTCAATAACTTTGTTATTTCAAATAGAACATCCTATATTTTTCCACTTAACAAGATGCACTTTTTCATTTCCTTTTGAACCATATAATACATCCCTATACCTAAATGTGATTTTTCAGAAGTTATCGAAGCCTTTTCGAAAGCCTATGAATTTTTTGAATTAACATTACCTATTTCATCTAGTAGTCTGATGTCATATACTTGAGTAATACATTAAACCCGTTGTAGTTGTTGTTCTTAGCAGGCTCCTGTCAACTAGCGATATTTTGTCATAAGTTTGTGTTGAATTCGTACTGCTGAGAAGTAAAATGAAAAGTTACACACTTGAAGAAAGAATTAACATGATTTTAACCATTGGAGAGTGTTATGAAAATTGCCTATTAGCGTCGAGGGTTTATGCACAGAAGTACCCAGATAAAGAGCATCCTGGCAAAAAGGTATTTCAGAGATTATTAGACAGATTCCGAAGAACAGGTAGTATCGATAACACTGTTCTTGAGATATCGAAACCAGTTACTGGGAATGAGGAACACCATTTCGAAGTTTTGCAATCTGTGATTGACGATCCCAATACTAATACTAGAGCCATTACTAATGCAACAGGTATAACTCAATCGAGTGTAAGCAGAATTATTAGAAAACATAAATATCATCCATATCACATTCAGCTGCATCAACAGCTGTATGAAAGGGACTTTGAACGCAGGCTAGATTTCTGTTTATGGTATCTTGAACGAGTTAGCGAAGAGATGAACTTTTTCGAACATATTTTATTCACAGATGAATCAACCTTTCATAACAAGAGTCTGATTAATCGGCATAACTTTCATTATTATGACACCGAAAACAAACATTTATTTCGAACCGTCGATCGCCAGAAGCGGTGGAGTGTAAACTCATTCGGTGGATTCATAGGAGATACCATAATTGGTCCTTATTTCTTTGACGGGCATCTGAATGGAAGGAAATTTTTAAGATTCATGAAAACATAATTTTGGAATCTTCTGGAAAATATTCCTTTGAATGTGAGACAGAAGATGTGGGTACATTTAGATGGTGCTCCGGCACATTCCAATCGTGTTGTTAGGAATTATCTGTACAGAAAATTTACAGATACCAGAGGTGGTCCTGCGAGATCGCCCGATCTCACACCCTTGGATTTTTTTATGGAGATATATCAAGGATATTGTATACAGTACACCATCCACTACTCCTGATGATATGAAAATTAGAAATGCCTTCCAAACCGTAACTCCAAATATGTTAAAAAATATCAAAAACTCATTCGAAAAAATAATAACATGCTGCATTGAATTGATGGTGGTCGAACATTTATTATGATTTTTTTAATTTAACTTTAAACTTTAATCTTCAAATAATGTTTTATTTTCAATAAAAACCAGTTAACCTAAAAATAGTAGATACAGGTGGATTGATACAATTCTGCAAAGAAAATCAACTGTTAAGGGTGTTCAAATTCAATTTGCTAATAATATTGAAAATTTATTCCTAAGAATTCGACATCTGTCGGTTGATGAAAGTTAGTTGAAAACCTCATCGTAAAGGCTTCGTGAACTCCTGAAGCTCAAACTTTTAATGTATTACTCAAGTATATGACATCAGACTACTAGATGAAATAATGTAAAGTCAAACAATTCATAGGATTTCGAAAAGGCTTCGATAACTTCTGAAAGTTCACATTTAGGTATAGGGATGTATTATATGGTTGAAAAGGAAATAAAAAGGTGCATCTTGTTAAGTGGAAAAATATAGGCTGTTCTATTTGAAATAACAAAGTTATTGACGTTCGAATACACGGTAAGTGTTCCTGATAGTATGAAACACACTGTATACTATTGGTTCTTCACTCATGCTACAGTAACTAGCTGAAATTGATTTGAGTGGGCGTTTTAAATTTCGTACTCCTGCTGTGGCTAATTCCAATGATATTGAAATTTTTGGACCGCCTTACATTTTGAGAAAAAGTTGAATATCTCATAAACAAAGAGAGTTGGGGATAGGGACACTTTAGCAAAGTTAGCTTATTTTTTCACAAATAATTCAAAAATATAAGAAAATACAGGGTGATCAATTAAAAAATATATAACTTTGATATGTCACGCTCTTTTGAAACACCCTGTATAAGAGTCATTATTTTTAAATTGTACTTCAGATCGACATACATATACTTTCATAGACCGTTTACCGAAAAAAAATTTTATTTGGCCACGAGAGTCCGAGGCGTTCAGCTTGACTCACCCTGTATATATATATATATATATATATATATATATATATATATATATATATATATATATATATATATATATATATATATAAATATGAATAAGACCAAAATAATGAAAGTGATGACGCTAACAAAGTGTATTATATTCTCCATGCTGAGAGTGCGAATAGGTCAAACAACCAGAAATTTCAAGCTAGGATTACGACTCATAGAAGTGTTATAAAATTTCCTTTTCGTTGGATTGGCAGATGTAGTTAATTTCCGTGGCCACGTAGAACTACCGAAAGTGATCCCTCAGATTTCTATTTCTGGGATCATATAAAATTGCTGCTATACTCACAAGAAATAAAAATCGCTAAGAACTATGGCAGCAAATAGTAAATTCCGCCAATGTTAGTTCCAATCAATCAAACATATTTTTTAAAGTTAGAAGTTCGTTTATTAAAAGAATAGATAAACTTACTGCGGTAAACACATTATGGGACACATTGAACATTTGTTTTGGAGTTTTGTTTATATTATTTGTTTTAGATAAAATGTGCTTTTTGATATCTCAGTGTTAAAATTGTTTAGATTTATAATACGAAATGGTTTTTTTCATAACCACAATTTCTTTTCAAATATTAAATACATCCATTAGTTTCAATAAATTATAATAAATAATGTTATGTTTTTGGTGAGTACTGATTATAGTTTAATTTGCGTGATAAATACAATCCTATTACCCAAAAATACCAATATAATTAATACAAAACAGTAATCAAAATACTTGAGCCGCTTTATGTTTAACTTCAAATATCTCGAAAAATAATGATTTTATCTTTACGAAGAAAAAGTATGTTATCTACAAAGAAAATTTTGGAGAATCGAAAAATTGTGCTTAAATGGAAATTCCGTCAGTGTCGTAGAATTTGGAAAGAGTCAATCAATCACTTGCGCTTGGCGTACGCCTATGGTATTATTTAACATAACTAAGTAGGGTGTAGAGTTTCTACAACATTAACGTAGTGGGCACAAATAGTTTTTAAATTTATAAATAAAAAACACTGTAACTCAGTAAGGAGTCACATTTTATAGAAGTGATTTAGATTAAATTTCAATATTTGTAGCTCAACTTTCAACAGTTAAAATATTTTCAATTATCAATGAAACACCCTGTATATATAATGTATCTCATACCATTTGCTTCACGAGAATATCTGTTCATTTGGATGCATGAACACTGATATTTTCAACCTTATATGCAACACGTATTTCAATATAATTGCTTTAAATATAAAATTGTTTGCCCAGTATATCCTATTTTCTCCAATTGAGTCCAAAAATATGTAAGTCTCACAATAATGTATTCACGATGCATTGATAATTGATTGAAATATGTAAAATATAGTACATAAAATCCATCATACACAAACAATATGAATTTCCGCTAGAGTTCGTTGCTAGAATCAATGAGAGATCCTTTGGACTACCTCACAAACAAGTTTATATTTCACGAGTGCTAATTTTCGATGAATCATATGGCGACATCACTGACATAGTTTCGTTCAATTTCCGAGATCACAAAGGTCATTTCGTGGGCCTGTCTACTGTCAGATTTCTGGTGTCCCGTTACAGAACAAAGAATGTCAAATATTTCACGTTTTGGATAACACTCTCTCAAAAATTTTTTTGGTTCATGCCTTTCTTGTAGCAATCACATTCAGAAATCAGTTTGTATTTTGAAGAAGTTCACACGATTATTTGAATATTCAGAACTCAGGTACTTTCAAATGAATTTCAATTCATTAACAAGTTGACCCAATAATACAAAATTTTTATCATGATTGATAATGATTTTTAAAATGATTACTCTGCTTAAAATGTCGCAAATATATTTAGTTTCAATAATAAAAAAAGTTTCGGTTAGTGAAATTATAAGTACCCAAATCTGAAATAGTTTTATTACCCGAGAAATATTAATTTTTTTGATATATCTGCAACATTCAAGCTAAATCTTTGACGGAAGTAATATTTTTGTTATTTAAGTATATTATACACTCAAAATTTCACTTGGAAATCACTATTTAGTTATCCAATTTTTTTCTTCATCGCTATTTAAATGAAAATATTTTATCGATGGAACTCTCATTAACAATTACTCTAGAAAATGATAACTGATCGTATTAAAACTTGAATTTTTTCTGTTGTTTACTATTACTTTGATTAAAAATAAATTCACACCGATAACGGTTATTTAATTTTGGACAGATTTTTGTGGATAGAAAAAGTTTTAGTATTTATTTCAAATAATTTTCATTAATGAAGTGAGAGATTTTATGAATCCTGAAAACAGTTCATTTCCTATATATATATATATATATATATATATATATATATATATATATATATATATATATATATATATATATATATATATATATATATATATATATATATATATATATATATATATATATATTTATATATATATATATATATATATATATATATATATATATATATATATATATATATATATATTTATATATATATATATATATATATATATATATATATATATATATATATATATATATATATATATATATATATATATATATATATATATATATATATATATATATATATATTTTTATCTCGTACAGTACGAGAGGAAGTCAATGTTATGAAACGCGTTTACTCAATAGATTTTTATTTCAACCTGTGAAAAGTTAGTTTTTTTATTTCTTTATAAAGTTATATATATATATATATATATATATATATATATATATATATATATATATATACAATAATACAAAATTTGCAAGTATTCTTGAACACTTCAAAAAAATGTGTTCATTATGATTACCTGAATTATACCATGTTTCCAGGAAACAATTTACGCAGGGTAGTCTATAATGACTAAAGAATAAAACAAACAAATATAATTTAGGTCCTCTCAATTTTGCAAATTAAAACTTCATACCTTCAAATTTCAAATATATTATGTAGAATTTGGATAAAATGATATATCGAGTGGAATTCGAATATTCCACGACATTGTCGATAAACACATGAAAATTAATTCGAACATAATTAATATCAACAGTGAAGAAAAAAATTGAAGTAAGTAGAAATGCTAACGATATAGTCTATGACTTATAGATATCACAGAAAGTTTATTAATACGAAGGTAACATATTTTGCCCGTCAATAAAAATAAAAATCATATCGTTCTGAGCCTGTAAGATAACAACTCGAAACATTTGAAAAATGGAGGGAATTACACTCAATTGCCGTTATTTCATCAATTCATGTAGTCGAACGAAACTTATATTTTTTCAAATAACTCCTTTATACAAAATCAATTATTTAAGACATAATAGTCATTTATTCACTGTTACCAAACAGAATAATGGATTTTTATCAACAAATATGAACTCAAACAAATCAAAATTCATTTGTAACATTTATGTCATCCTAAATGATATTTGTATCTAACAAATTACTGATAGACTAAAAAACCTCCACTGCAATTACGTAATTGGGATATTCTGCATATTTCATATTATTCTATTTGGTGAGTTGTGTGAAAATATAGTTCATTCACTATTCCAAAGTAGTCTTCAAAATGCTCATCTTATTCATTGTTCTAGCATAAAAGTAACGGCAGTTGGGAATTCGAAGAGTATCCGTGAGATGTACTGAATTTTTTGTTTGCTACTGTACAGAGTTATTAATAACCGTTAAATGTCTAGTTATGAGAATAATATTTCTAGTGACACTACATTACATCAAGAATAAGTTATCATTCAATTTTATTCAACGAACAGTTTCAATTTTCATTAGAAAAATCATAAAATAAAATGATCTCACCTCATTGTTAATTAAAGGATCAAAATCTTTTTCCGCTAATTCTGGGAATACGCCGGTGCATCAAGATTATGTTGTCTGCTATTGTCGTGAGGCACCGTTCTTCATGTGTTCCGTGTAGACAGGATAGAAGTAGTCATTCGCGGATTCGCAGGATGACTGTCTTACGAGAAGTCAATGGCACTACTGGTGGTATTGATGGTGAAGAAGCGAAGAAGATCGCTTGTTCTCGAAGAAGAGTGCCGATGGTGCGATCGACCTTGACCGCTGTTTCATCACGAAGACGGTGCTCGTCATTGCATTAGACAATAGCTCCGCAGCATCAGTGAGCTAGGGGTTGATGATGACTGAATTGTTGAAAGGAAAAGAACAATCAAACTTGATGCAACATGTTTTGATTTATCTGCATAATAGTTCCTTACTATAATTTGAAAAAAATATTTTCCTACACGTTAGTTCATTAGGTATCTAAGGATGCAGAAATATATAATTATTTGTGAATATTATATACATATATATATATATATATATATATATATATATATATATATATATATATATATATATATATATATAATATATATATATATATATATATATATACATATATATATATATATATATATATATATATATATATATATATATATATATATATAATTATTCATAATAGTACCTTCTGTGGTTTCCCTTACCATCTAATAATAACAGATTTGAATGTTAATATTGGACTGAATAGCACGTAATGAATAACAGAGAACGGCCACAGCCGAATATTTTTGATGAAACATAGTAGTCTTTTTTAAATATTCAAATTTTTTCAAATCAATAAATGTCAAAGAATTTTCAATTTTTTCAAAAGTTTTGATAAATAGTCTAGTCAACAAGTTCAAAAACGTGTTAATTCTTGGTAAAGCTCCTAAAAATATGAGCGATAGCTCATTCGGTTCGGAATAACGTCTAGAAAAATGTATCTCGAGAATTTATTAGCACATAAACAACTGCAATTGTTATTAACAAATTAAGATGCACAAAATATGGCATTTTGTTTTTCGTTGATAACTCATAAACTATTGATATTCAAGAAAATTTGAAAGAAGATCCTCAAAGATGAGGAAATTTCCAATAAAAAAGTGTGGACTCCCGGAAATCTACCTATTATTTATAATTTTAATTTAATGCCGAAAATAGGGCTCCGCGCGGCCATATGGACGCTTTGCCGCTAAAGCGAGTGCATCAAATAAATAATATTATTATAGTAACAAATGTCAATTTAAAAATTTGAATAAATTATGGTATCATCCAGATCCTTGAACGAAGAAATACAAGTTGGAAAAAAAATTTAAAGTGAATTTTTCAAAAAGTTATACTATTGTTTATTAACAATTTTTTTTCCAATCTCCCTCTTCATGAATAACGACATAAAAGTTTGAATGATTGACCTAAAAATTTTTGGCTCCGTGGAGCCCTTGCTATGTATATACTTAACAAGATCATGCGATAAAATTTTCTTTAAGTTTATGATTTTGTTCATAATGATTTTTTTAAGTTAACAAAACATGAAATTTTCTGGAAATGTTAAAAAAATTTTATTCAACAAATAATATATTATTTCCGTTTCTGTATCTAACAATAGGATCGAATGACTTTCGAAAAAAATTTTTAAAATAATTTGTTAAGATATTGTTTATAAACAAATAGACAAGATTAATGTTCTTTGAAAATTTTTTTTCACCATCTTATTGACTTGGCTAAATAATGATTCAAACAAAAAAAAATTTTCATAAAATTTTTTTTATTGTTTATAACTAATTTTTTCATATTTCGATTGTTTGAATAATTATTGAAGAAACTATTTTCTCTTTAAAAATCACAGATGGCATTTATTCATAGGTTAACAAAAAAATTAATTTTTTTATCAATAATTCCATTGTTTATTAAATTAACAATTTGTTATAAACAAATTTTATAAACCGTTATATTTTTTTCTTAAGCTTAAAAAAATTACAAAAACAGCCATCTATATGAAAGTACTAAAAAATATTTTTTCTATTTTTTAAAATAGTTTCAAATATTACACGACTTCGAAGTTTCGATTTGTCAAGTAACAAATTGATATAATTTATTAACTATTAGAGATACGATAATGGACTTTCAGTTGGTTTTTATGGAGGATTAATTAAACTTTCAAAAACACCTAAAGACCAAGTTTATAACTATTGTTTATCAGCTACTATATCTATTTGCTTATAAAAAATTGAGATTTTCTTGACTTTCTCATAATTTGATAAAAAAAATGAATTTAAAAAAATAATTATAGAAGAACCATGAGTTAGAAGCCGCAAAAACTAAAATTGATTGGTAGATATTTCGTTAATGAACGAAATTATTCCGAAATTCATTGCTGTGTTTTCATTATTGAACAATTAATAAGTCATAAAAGATACGAGAAAGACAATAAATTCTCAAATTTTTATAAACAAACAGATATAGTAGCTGATAAACAATAGTTATAAACTTGGTCTTTAAGTGATTGGAAAGTTTAATTAATCCTTCATAAAAACCAAGTGAATGTCCATTATCGTATCTCTAATAGTTAATAAATTATATCAATTTGTTACTTGACAAATTGAATGACCGGTGCAACTTCGAAGTCGTGTAATATTTAAAAGTACCTATTTTAAAAAATAGAAAAAATATTTTTTAGTACTTTTATATAGATGGCTGTTTTTCTAATTTTTTTAGCTTGAGAGAAAAAATATAACGGTTTATAGAATTTGTTTATAACAAATTGTTAATTTAATAAACAATGGAATTATTGATTAAAAATTTATTTTTTTTGTTAACCTATAAATAAATTCCAACTTTGATTTTTAAAGAGAAAAAAGTTTCTTCAATAATTATTTAAACAATTGAAATATAAAGAAATTAGTTATAAACAATAAAAAAAAATTTATGGAAATTTTTTTTTGTTTAAATCATTATTTAGCCAAGTCAATAAAATGGTGAAAACAAATTTTCAAAAAACATTAAACTTGTCTATTTGTTTATAAGCAATATCTTAACAAATTATTTTTAAAAAAATTTTCAGTCATTCGATCCTATTGTTGGATACAGAAACGAAAATAATATATTATTTGTTGAATAAAATTTTTTTAACAACATTTCCAGAAAATTTCATTTTTTGTTAACATAAAACAATTATTATAAACAAAATAATAAACTTTAAAAAATTTTTATCGCATGATCTTGTTAAGTATATAGGTACATAGCAAGGGCTCCACGGATACCATAATTTATTCAAATTTTCAAATTAGCATTTGTTACTATAACAAAATTATTTTATGTGGTGCACTCGCTTTAGCGGCAAAGCGTCCATAACTCAATGGCCGCGCGGAGCCCTATTTTCGGCATTAAATTAAAATTATAAATAATATAGGTAGAGTTCCGGGAGTCCACACAAAATTTCTTGAATATCAATAGTTTATTCTCTTCAGATATCACAATGAGAAGATTATGTCATCAAAAATAAGGACTACATAAATTAAAATATACAATCAATCCCTATTTAACCTACAATACATAAAATATTCATCCATGGCTCACAGCACTTGTAAACAGATACTTTCCTTTTAAATTGCATGCCTTTGCTACATTTAAGCTTCCTTGGAAGAGCATTGTACAATTTCATGGGCATATATAAGGCACATATGTGACAGGCTCCGAGAAAGAAGCGGATACATATATGCTTTTATTCATCTAGTGATGTTTTTATTCAGATATTTCTCGTACAGCTCTTCATGTTCAGTCAAGAATATAAGGCACCGATAAATGTAGAGTCCAGTTAGGGTGAATAAGTTATTCGCTTTAAATACATGCCGGCATGTCTGTCTATATTTTAAATTAAACATATATCTGATGGCCATTTTTTGATTCATAAATAGACAATTAGCATAGGAGCTATATCCCCAAAAAATAATAGCATATGACAAAGTTGCTTGAAAATTCGAAAAATATATTGTATTGATAGTATCAGTCTCCACAGATTTTTTGATTGTTTTTCATGGATTGTATACAATATTGAATTGAATTTTTTGTTTATGTGGTCTACATGAATTTGCCATTTTAAGTTGCTATCTATGTAGACACCCAAGAATTTGGTAGAATTGGATACATCCACGAGTATATCATCTATCATGAAGTTCTTCAACTTTGCTGATGCTTTGTCTGTATGAAATATTACACTCTCTGTTTTTGTGCTGTTCAAAGTTAGTTGATTTATAGTACACCATTCCTTCACTTTCTTATACACTGCATCAGGTCTCTGTTGGTCTATAGAATAATTTCCATCAGTGATATTCATAATTATATTTGTATCATCAGCATATACCGTAAATTTTACCGACAAATCAACACATTTCGGCAAATCATTTATATATATATATATATATATATATATATATATATATATATATATATATATATATATATATATATAATGAACAGCAGAGGACCTAGAATACTCCCTTGTGGTACCCCTCTTTGAACCACGATATCATCCGACATGTAAGTAGTCGCCATTTTTGTGATATGTACACTTTGTACTCGATTTTCTAAGTAACTTTTTATTAGCTTAAGTTGGTTATTACGTATTCCATATGCCTCTAACTTTGTCAGTAATCTTGAATGAATAACACAGTCAAATGCCCTCTACAGGTCTAGAAACAGGTCCATAGGTATATCCCCTTTTTCCATTATGCTTAATATATTCTGGGACAGCTCAAATATAGCAGTGTCTATGCTTTTTCTATGAAGATATCCATGTTGAGATGGGTTGAATATTCTGTGTTTGTTGAAAAATCTCAGCATTCGATTTGCTAGAATCTTTTCAAATATCTTATTGATAGTTGTTAGTAGGTTGATTGGCCTGTAGTTTTCCAATTTTTCAACTGGCCCTTTTTTATAAACTGAAATGACAACTGCTCTTTCTAAGGCCATTGGAAATATGCCTACTACAAAGGATCTATATATTACATAACGTAAAGGTTCTGCTATTAGTTGTATAACTTTATTCAGAACACTGCTCGGTATTTGGTCATATCCTGCGATATGATATATATATATATATATATATATATATATATATATATATATATATATATATATATATATATATATATATATATATATATATATATATTATATATATATATATATATATATATATATATATATATATATATATATATATATATATATATATATATATATATATATATATATATATATATATATATATATATATATGTATATATATATATATATATATATATATATACAGTGGCGTAACTACCGGTGTTCCATGTGTTCCAGGAATACAGGCCCCCGAGCTTTGGGGGCCCCTATAGATCGTGGACCTTCAAGGCTGGGGCTTAGGAAATTTCAGAAAGCTACTCAAATTTTTGTTCATCACCTTTGTGGGTCCCAAAAGGCGTGTCCTAGATTACGGAAATTTCATGTGAATTACATTTTTCGCAATTCAGATCTTTGGGGGCCCCTTCGATGACCCGAAAGACCAAAATTACGAATGATTTTAGGAAATGAATCTGATGTAAACAAAATTATTGTATTATTATATTAGTGGTATTTTCATAAGCTAGCGATAGGTACGCGATTTAAAAAAAAAACCGCCTTTAAGTAGTGCCATCTGCCTGTGTTATAAGCGGTATTAATAATTCTTCGCAGGTACAAGTGAAATTTACTATTTGTTCGAATGGTAATCCTTCGTGCGTTTATCCCATTGAGGCATCACTGATAGAGTAAATTATAGATCCATTGCCAAGTGCTTTCATCGATAGACATATTGCTTCCAAATTTCGTAACTTACCACTTGCAGATAAGGAAAATTGCACGAAACGGAATATCTTATCTACTGTGGCAATAGTTTTCGATTCTAGTGGTTTAATATTACACCGGATGAAATTATTCATCAAACAGTTATGGTCATCTCATTCAGATTGGGATGAAGAACTGCCATCTAAGATTTCAGAAGCCTTGAAGCCCCTTTGAAATATGTATTTATTCCTAGGATAGAGCTCTCTGCTGTTTTATTTTTAGCTAGGTTGATTGGCTTTGTGAAACATGAATTTGAACCATGTATCTTGATTGTACAGATACAATCATTGTCAGATTCAACCGTTGCGTTATGTTGGATAAGGTCACCTTCTAGTCGTTGGAAAGTCTTTGTTGTCTACAAGGTATTCAAAATACAGGAGCTGGTTCCGTTGTCTCCGTGGGTTCACATTTATGAGACCGAATATCGCAGATATTATGCTTTCTCGCGGATGCGATCCCATTAGTTTTATCTCCAGCCAAGAATTTACAAATGGACGGGAATGGCTTAAATCGGATCGAGGTGTTTGGCCAATTTCTATGACAAAACCTAACTAGAAGTATTTAGAGCAAAAGATAATTTCATTATTGTTGTTGCCCCACCGCTAATCCTTTATATTGCTTGATTTCATGATGTTACGATTGGTATAGTTTACTTAGAATTGTAGTATGCATTTGTAAATTTGCCAAACTTCTGCCCGTTGAACAGTTTATTGATCTGATCTAACTTTTGCAGAAAATTGGCTGATTAAAATTGTACAACGGATGTAATCATTTCGGTGACGGATAGAAATAGGTGTGGAATAAAATCCATTCAATATGATATTTTGATGGTTGGTGGACGATTACATTTCGCCAAGCTTGATTCTGAACGTAAAAACGCGCTATTATTCTCTTCAAAACAATTTTTTATTTACTTGTTAAACACGTTCGTGGAAAAACGTTGCATACTGGATCAACATATCAGGAAGATAAGTTGTGCGAAATGTTATTTCCGAATCTAATTTATGCTTTCGTTTTAAGCCTAGTGTACATCTACCGTTAATAAGAAATCTTCCAGCATGTAGAGTGCGAGAAGCGAATCCGTTTCTAATCACATGTGTGGATTTTGCAGGTCCACTTCATGTTTTAATGAGTCGTTATAGAAGTGCTAGGGCGACAAAGGCTTATATTTGTTTATTTGTTTGTCTTGTGCATTGAGAACTTGTTTCGGTTCTATCTACCGAAATTTTCATTTTAGCCTTCAAAAGTTTATCAGTCGTAGAGGATACTGTGCCTCAATATATTCAGATAAAAGAACTTATGTTATTGGTGGCAAAACGGAGTTGGCAGAGATATACAGGTTGGTCAACAATGTTGAAATTAAACAGAAACTTATTAGCGAATTATCGATATATATATATATATATATATATATATATATATATATATATATATATATATATATATATATATATATATATATATGTATATATATATATATATATATATATATATATATATATATATATATATATATATATATATATATATATATATATATATATATATATATATATATATATATATATATATATATATATATATATAGATGATGTACGTACTATATTGACGAAGGCCAAAGACATTAAAGCCACTGATCGTTTAAAGAGTGTATCTCTATCCTATGATAGAACTCCTATACAGGTAGAATATGATAAACAATTAAAAACAATACTGAATGAAAGACTAGATAAAGGTGAAAAATATTTAATTATTAAATATGTGAATGATAGCCCTAAGATCATGACTTTAAACCGCTAGCCTCACCCTGTAGAAGTAGTTTTGAGGCATATTATCAGAATGTTCGTAGTGTCTTAACTCTAAGGTTGAAACATTTTTCAACAGTATTTCACTTAATGAATATGACATCATATTTTTAACTGAATCTTGGCTTTGTGACAAGGCATGCAGTTCGGTTCTATTCAATGCTCATTATATTCTATTTAGATGTGATCGCAACTTGGCTCTTAAGAGATTGTCTACAGGTGGTGGTTCACATATTGCTGTAAAAAGTAGATTACAAGCCACTTATATTGATGTCAAATCAATAAGAGACTCGTTCCTCACTATAGATATTGTAGTATGTAAAATTGGTTGTTTTAATTTTAGACTATTAGTTTTTGGATTTATGTTCCTCCAGTTATGACTGTTGGTGAATTTGAGAGTTTTGTTGATTCTATTGAAACTTTCGCTAGTTCGTTCACCCACCACATTATTTTAATTTGTGGTTTCAATGTACCAGCCTATGGCTCAGCGGTGGGTGATCGAAAGTGTAAGGTTTTAGAGAATATGTGTGGTTTTTTGGATATTCAGCAACGCAACTGTATTCCTAATGTTAATAACAGATTTTTGGATTTGATATTCTCCAACTTCTATTGCAGTTTTGCTCGTGATACTCATCCCCTAGTCAAGGAGGATGCTCATCACCCAGCTTTAACGTATTCATTTTATTTAACGTCTAAGAATCCTAGTTCTAATTTTAAGTGTAATCATGAGAAAAAAGTTTATAAATTTTAAAGGGCCAATTTTCCCCTTTTGTATTAAATGATTAATTCTATTGATCGGTCAATAATTCCTCAAATGAATGATTATGACTTGGCGTGTGAAGTAATGTATGCCAACCTCAATAATATCTTTGATACTTGTGTACCATTTCATACTTCTAAAGATCACCGTTATCCTCCTTGGTTCACACGTGACATAATATCGTGACATACGACTAAAGAATCGTTATCATGACTTGTATAAGAAATACAGACGTAATTGTGATTATAGTAAGTTTAAAACTCTGCGAGGCCAAATCAAGCGAGATATAGATTCATCTTCTTCAACCTATATTCAGTTCATAGAGGCCAGAATTCGTCAAGACATGAATAGCTTCTAGACTTTTGTGCAAACAAAGAAGTCCAAATCCCGTATTCCTGGTGTCATGACATACCAGAATGTTGAGCTGTATGACTCTCAGGGTATTGTTGATGGGTTTTCCAGTTTCTTCTCCAGTGTCTTCACTACCTCTAATATGAATTTCTCTCTTATTTTGTCAGAATCTGGAACAACTTTGTCAACCTCGGCACGATAAAAACGTTATACTATTCTTTCATTCGTAGTAAGCTAGAATATGCCTCTGTAATCTGGTCTCCTCTGTACAATAATTCTGTGGTAGACTTGGAGGCAGTTCAGAGAAAGTGTTTGATATATATGTATTTCAGATGTTATGGGCAGTACCCTTCGAGAGGCTTCGACCAATCTGTCCTAACCATAAGTCTTGTAATTGATGTGTTACGGTTGAGACGTGAGTGTTTTGCTCTAACGTTGCTGTACAAAATTCTGCACAATAAAATTGACTCACCATTTCTTCTTAGTAAGATAAAAATCCGCGTACCAAGGACTGGTCTGAGACGAAGTAGGTAATACTTTTTATGTTGATCATAGCAGATTAAATGTTATACCACGTTCTCCGATCAATGTTATGTGTAATATTTATGATAGGTGTTGTAATCGATGTGATATATATTTTGATTCGCTATCGGTGTTTTTGACATGCCATTTAGAACAGCTCACGGAGGTATCTCTACCTCCATCTATTCCCGTTCCGTCTATTCCCGTTCCGTCCGACAAGTACTGATTGTCGGTAATATTCGTAGGTTGTGTATGGTCGACGCAGCGAAACGAGACCAGAGCAGAAGCAGATGCGCACTGGGTCATTTTATTTAATTATTTGATTTCTGTTAATAATTTACTGTAAATAAACTTGTATATAACTAAAAGATACCTTCTTTATAATTCAGGAGAACCGACACGAAAAGTCCGTTACAAAATTGGCGCCCGAGCAAAAATTAGAAAATAATGATGGCATTTTCAGACGAGGATTCAAATCAAGGAAACCGATCGCAATGTACCAGTTTGATATACCAACTTAGCGAGGTAGAATCGCAGAAAGAAGCGAGACGTCTCGGTCTCGATACCAGTGGTGAAACCGACGAGTTAAGGGCTCGTCTTAGTCAACTCAATAAGGAAGAATCCATTGGAGCAACGGCCAAAATAGTCAGAATGGCCGGAAATGAATTTTGCTTTATGTTTATAGAGTTATTTTGCTCTCATGTACTATAGATTATTTTTATAGGATCTTCTTGTAAATTTGCTGTTTTAATATATGTGTATATACAAAAAAAAATTGATAAAAAAAAATATATATATATATATATATATATGTAAATATAGGGATATATAAAGTTGTAAATATTAAATAGGATTTATAAATTTTTTTTTTTCAAAGTGAGAGGGGTGTAACGTTGTTGCTCGCGCACCAACGTTTGTGGTGCGCAAGCTGGTTATTCTACTGGAGGGGCAAGCTGGTTATTCCACTGGAGGGGCAAGCCACTGCCTATATAACCCGAGCACCGAGAATGCAGAAGGCAGTTCTCGGGAGGTACTGACTCCTCTGAACTTCCTCCTCCTCCCAGGCTGGGTATTGACCAGTCTAACTCCCGTCCGTCAGCAAGTATTGATTGCCGACAAAGTTCCTGAGATTGGGTATTGACCAATCTCTTCCCGTTCCGTCCGACGAGTATTGATCGTCGGATATCCTCGTAGGTTGGGTACTGACCAATCTATTTCCGTTCCGTCCGACAAGTATTGATTGTCGGAAATCCCCGTAGGTTGGGTATTGACCAATCTATTCCGTTCCGCCCGACAAGTACTGATTGTCGGAAATCCTCGTAGGTTGGGTATTGACCAATCTATTCCCGTTCCGTCCGACAAGTACTGATTGTTGGTAATATTCGTAGGTTGGGTATTGACCAATCTATTCCCGTTCCGTCCGGCAAGTATTGATTGTCGGAGAATTTCGAGAGACCGGGAGCCGACGAGCCTACAGCGGTCGACGAAGTTGCCCAGCCGGCAGCGACGAGACCGACCCCGGCCCTCGGAATCACGTCAAGCAGAATCGCGGACCTAAGAACGCAGAGATCCAGCACATCCCTGCGCTTCGCTCCATCCTCGACTGACAAAGGACTGCCTGCGCACTGGAGAGGCGGTCGACGCAGCGAAACGAGACCAGAGCAGAAGCAGATGCGCACTGGGTCATATTATTTAATTATTTGATTTCTGTTAATAATTTACTGTAAATAAACTTGTATATAACTAAAAGATACCTTCTTTATAATTCAGGAGAACCGACACGAGAAGTCCGTTACACTATTTAGACAACTTATCCCCGGCTGATCTTCGAAACCTTTTTTATCAATATTATGGGGAGCTCCTCCACATAATGCCCATTTAGTAAATAACTACCTGGAAATCTTATTTAATGAACAATAGATAGCTAACAATGGACCAAATTTTTGGCCATCTCGCTCCTCAGACCTATTAATTTATGGGGAATAGTGAAAAATAACGTGTGTAACACCGCAGTGAGCACCTTGGAATACTGCATGGGTCGAGTAAGTACAGCATCTGAAGACCTAGACCGCCAGTCAGTAAGAAGAGCCACCCATGAAAAATTGCGGCTTAGATGCGCAAAATGTCTAGAAGTTCGAAGACACCAATTCGAACAGCACTCAAATAATTTTTTAATATTTTTTATTTCCAGTTTACAATATTTTCATTGTCAATAACTGCTTTATTTCTGTACATTTTTTCTTTGCAGGTCCAAAGTTCTTCAAGATTTCTATAATTCGTCTCATAGTATTTGGTGATTGTTTCTGTTTTTGAGGATATCGTGTCATATGTATCATATAATAAATAAGTTTTAATAATCTTCGTTTGTATAATTCAACCAGGGTGTCATTACGATGATTCGAAATGTCAAATACGATCGTGGCTATCCTAGATATAATTGTTTATTGTTCATTAAATGCAAAATCGCCATATGAAAATATGAAATTGGCAATATTTCGAAAATTTTATTTATTATGTATGAATAACCTTATATTCGTATATATCAAAAAACCCAATTATTATATATATATATATATATATATATATATATATATATATATATATATATATATATATATATATATATATATATATTAACCTTACACAACGTTACCTTAATTTTTCATGCTTTATACTACAAAATTAGAAAAATGGGGGGGTTTCCATATGAGAAAATTGATTTGTATCAGTTTTCTTAATCAAATTTTAGATCTTATTTTTTGAACACCCTGTATGATTAGTTATCCAAATCTTATACAAAATATATTGAAGTGAGTCCTTCTCAACAAGGAATCCAACCCAAAGTAAGTAATAAGGGCTTCCTCATAGGAACAATTGATAATTATATAAGGACTTGTAATCGTCATTTTTGACATTTTTCTGAAATCTCAAATATTTCAAAGACTTAGGTATAGGACATGATGCATAAAATCTGCCTAGAATCTTGTGTAGAATTCAAAAATGTAATCATAAATAGGGTATCCTATTTAATATAAGCGACTTAGGGTCTATTTCCGGTATAACCGGAAATGCCCAGTAAATTAAAATATTTTAGCTGAATGCCCCAAGACATCTAGCCAGCTTAAAAAATTTAAAATTTTTCCAACAAGTAAGAATTCTCCGTGTTATCGAGGAACGTACCGTGGTTATAAAATTAAGCGAAACTAGGATATTTATTTGAAACAAATCAAACAAACCTCCTAGCGGAGATGGTTATATCAATTTCCATCGATTGTGATGAACAAATTAACATTTAACTGAGATTGAATTCTCGCACATCACTTGGTGAAACATCATAAAGAATAAAGTATAAACTTTAAAATAAAAACACTTGGCTTATGTTTCACAATATAAAAAATCTTTAGATACTGTACTTAGCAGTAATAAAAAGTCGACATGTTTCGAGCTATGAACTCATTATCAAGACTGACAACAGGAGAGTATTGCATCGTAATTTATAAAACAGACAAAAGCAAAGGTGATACCTGAAAATCAATTTGTTCGTTTACAAGGGGTAATTGACTATTATGGGCGGAACTTATTTCGATAATTTCGAGAAGGTCAAGACGTTTACCCTTGTTACCTGAATGTAACAATTTGGTTTTGTTGAAATCCAGGAAGTGATTGAATTTTATACAATGTTCAGAGAAGCCAGTGGTATTTTTGTTTTGTAAAATTGACTTTTTATGTTCTTCAACACGAATATTTATATTCCTTCCTGTCTGTCCAATATAGAAAGCAGGACATTCGTCGCAAAATATTTTGTAAATACCACTGTTTTCTCCGATGTTAGATTTTTCTTTATTATTGACCAAGAGTGAATTCAAGTTTCTATTATTTGTACAAATTGTTTTAACGTTATTTTTCGATAGTCTGTTACAAATTTTTTTTTTTAATTAAAATTAACATTTCTCACAATTATCGTCTAAGGTAGATGTAAATATTTCGATGCTTCGTGAACTCTTATATTCTGTTTGATTAGTTTCAAATAAATGTCCTAGTTTCACTCAGCTATATATATATATATATATATATATATATATATATATATATATATATATATATATATATATATATACTTGCAGCTATGCACACACATCAGTAATATTTGATACGAGTTCGTAGACACATTAATTATTTATGCTCAAATTACACACAACATATAGTGCAGTCATTGAAGCGTAAAATAGGTTTTTACCTCCGAAATTTTTTACTATGAACCGATTTACATGAAATTTTGTAATTTGCCTTATCTTACCCTTAACTTCAGAAGTGATATTGACCCGAACTCCGTTTTCACCCTGGGAGTGGTTGCCAACCCCTTTCGGTGGTCGGAAGACCTAATTTCAAGCAAAAAAGTTTCATAAAGTTTTTTCAGAAACCCAATACTTTTCAAGTTATTGGCAATTGAAAATTCGGAATTTTCAGTTCACTAATATATAGTTTACTATGTAGAGAAAAATACGACTAGTTTTTGGGTCATAACTCCTTCAATTTTGAAGCTATCACAACTTATAAAAAACCATTTTGAAGTTGATTAAAAGAGCTACAACTTTTTTTATTATAATATGTAGTGAAACACCTTTTATTTTGAAACGGTGAAGGGTCAAAGGGCTCGAGAGAGACTGTGATGGCGCTACCGCGCGATCTTTAAACAATCATATCTCCGTCAATTTTAGTGTGACAGGGAAAAAAGGACCAAATTTTTGTCAAAAAAACACTACATTTTTTTATTATTACACTTTTTTACGCATCTTTCATTATTTTTGAGATATTATGAAATGAAGTTGGTTTTTTTAAAAATTTGGAATTTTTTTTTTTTTTTAAATCGTGATTTTTCCAAAAAAATATGTATTCCAAAGCAGCCAAACTGCTACAGTCTATCAAAGTCTTTATATTAAAGTTCCTTCTAGATGGAATAAGATTAATTTTAATTTTAGTGTAAATGGCACTTATGAAACCCATTGATTTATAAAAGAAACCATTTTCATCACAGCTCACTCATTTTACGTGCAAAAGACTTATAACAGCGCCCATTTTAAAGCTCATTTCAAGCACTATAAAATCGTTTTCCACTATAATGCATAAAATCTATTCGCTCTCAGCTAGATGGCATTGAATACATCGATTAAATTTCAGGCAAAATAAAAAACGGCTTTAATCTTCAATATCTCTCCTAATATTGCACTCAAAACACTCTGTAAAAAACCAATTTGTTCATTTTTTTTTACCTGCTACAATTTTGTTCATCATAATATTATCGTCAAAATGCATATTTTTGGAGATATTTTCAAAAAACCGTTGAAAATCGTGAAAAAATTCCGAATTTTCAATTGCCAATAACTTGAAAATTATTGGGTTTCGGAAAAAACTTCATGAAACATTTTCTGCTTAGAATTAGGTCTTCTATCCGATATCCATCGAAAAGGGGTGGCAACCATCCCCAGGGTGAAAACGGAGTTCGGGTCAGTATCACTTTTGAAATTAAGGGTAAGATAAGCCTAATTCCAAAATTGTATGTAAATCGGTTCATAGTAAAACATTTCTGAGCTAAAAAGCTTCAATGACTGCACTAATAGTTGCACATAACTTGTGGTGTAATTTCATGCATCTTGATAATCTTGATAAGTTGATTCACTTTTCCCTCGCATACAATCATTCTGAGAAATTTTTCTGTATATGCGAAAAACTTCGAGAATAGTAACAAATTTTCATTGTTCCGTTTGACCCACTTTAGACAGGCATAACTAACAGGGGTACTCTAGGGTGATTTCCGTATATCTAGGGGTAATAACCGATATGTAGCATTACCTCGATATGGAAAAATTCTTCGTTTGGAGGGCATGTTCCACGGAATGGAATACAATTGTACTACATCTTTGAAAGGGTTTTGGCTATACCTATTCAACTAGTTGATACTATAAGGATTGCTAACTTCTAGGAACCAGGCGGTATGAGATTAAGGGTTTTCTCGAAAAAATCATGGCATGACTTAACGCATCATATTATCAAACGCGTTTCGGCTCAACACACGTAGTTCTTTATATCTGCTGATACTGAAATACATTGAAGATTATAAATTGAATTATTAAAAGTATAATATATATTTTAAATTTAGTACTTCTGCTATTTAAATTAGTAGCAACCAGTATATTGTATATATTTCTGAAATAAATTGATATTCCCTTGCAATAAATGTGCATTCTTCAAGTTGTTCAAAGTTCTTAAGCCTTTCAGATTTTATTCGAAAAATTAATGATGAATGTATCAGTTTCACCAATATGGAAATAGCTATTTTTCAATTGCAAAAACGATAGGATATTCACATAATTCGTTACGTGTCGTGGAATGCCTGGCATAAATCAATTCAAGCGAAATGAGAAAACAATAGCATTACAGCAATGATTTCACGAGATTTTGTTTTCATTATGAAATAGTAGTGAAGCTGACAAGTGACATTGTGTTAAGATCTAGAGTTCTGAAAGATATAAATTAATCTTGGTAGACATCCCACACTCTTTTGTACTTTTTTTGAGTATTGATCAATTTATCTCTTCTCATAGGTATGATTTAATATTTAATTGCCAATTAGACTTTATATTTTAATTATTATTAAAACATAATGCAGACATCTAATATCTGATTTCACTGCATTAAAAAAATTATGAAATGAAATTTATGATTCTCCACTGAATAGCGAATTTTTTGTTATTCATCTTGGGCCAGCGACATATATTTATATTAGATATTTGAATCTGGAAACTTGCTTTTTTTTTGAAACAAATCATTAATTTCGTCTACCTATGTAAAAACTCATTCATGCGAATTTTAAAATAGTTTCAACTATTCTAGAGGAGAAGACCGATTTTGGTGATGAACAGGAAAAAACGTTTCGAAATTATATATTTAATGATATCTTAGGATATTATTCTCCATCTGAGAAACTAAATTATTGTGAGTGAACAATAATTCATTCAAAAATTAAATTTATTTAAATTTATATTGAAGAAAAATTGAATTTATCCGAAATTCAGTCCAGGGACAAAATTTTGCAAATTCGATTGAATTTATATAAAGGAAGTATAGTCATGGTCGAAATACTACTCTTTCATTGTCAAAAAAGCCGAAAAATGAACAAATTGTAGTATTGGACTGGAAAATTTTGTTCCGGAGAAGTCCCGACGTCAAAAACTTGACCAGAGTACCCGTTTGTCATTCCAAACATTATGTGAAAAATTGCTACTACCAGATTCCATGTACGTGAGAATGAATGTACTATTTCACTGAGCTAAAACTACTTATTTTTACCAAACGTGTTGCTTCTGTCTGATGCGATACAAAATCGAACCTATTTCCATGTGCATGATTACAACACTATAGATATGCTGATTGCTTCTACAAGCAGGTTTGTAGGCTTTATAAATCTGATAAAACATTTTTTCATGAGGAATTCAATAAATTACCTGCTGTTCTTAAATATAGTGCTAGTATTAACATATTCAAGAAGAAATAAGCACTGTTTATTTCAGATAATACGAAATTTCGGCTTCTCTAATAGCTTACGCTGAATGAACTGTATAAATATGAATATATATATATATATATATATATATATATATATATATATATATATATATATATATTAATATATATATATATATATATATATATATATATATATATATATATATATATATATATATATATATATATATATATATA
This sequence comes from Cynegetis impunctata, assembly GCA_030704885.1. NCBI lineage: Eukaryota > Metazoa > Arthropoda > Insecta > Coleoptera > Coccinellidae > Cynegetis > Cynegetis impunctata. Next base: position 31,106 of record JARQZK010003800.1, read on the forward strand.
AGAGGAGGGTAGTCGCTGACTAGTTTAGAGGAAAACTATTTGTAGGGACTGCAGCAATGTAAAAGGAAACTCTTTGAAGTTTTTCCAAGCTTTCGGAATCATTTATTCCATCATCAGGGAGAATCTATCGTGAGGATGATTACATATATGTTAATATTACGATATAAAAAACATTGAAAATGATGCTATATGTTAAATGATTAGAAAAGTTGATACATTTTTGAAATTTAATTATAACTTTAAAAATGTATCAACTTTTCTAATTATTTAACATATAGCATCATTTTCAATGTTTCTTATATCGTATTATCAACATATATGTAATCATCCTCACGATAGATTCTCCCTGATGATGGAATAAACGATTCCGAAAGCTTGGAAAAACTTCAAAGAGTTTCCTTTTACATTGCTGCAGTCCCTACAAATAGATTTCCTCTATATATATATATATATATATATATATATATATATATATATATATATATATATATATATATATATATATATATATATATATAGATATATATATATATATATATATATATATATATATATATATATATATATATATATATAGATTTTTGGTTGTTCCAGGTTCGTAAAAATACTTTAAATTACTAGATCAATTCGTTTAATAGACGTTTCAGGAGTAGTACTCCTTTCCTCTGTATCTAAAATATAAATATAAAAATCTAAATAGACCACGTTGACTACACAAATATTCCACGTTTAACAGCTTACCTTAGTATAGACAATAAAATAAACATAAAAATAAAAACATCTAGAGTATAAAACAATATCGTCAAACAATTATTATAATATATATTTCGAAAATGATTTTCTTTATTTGTCTGGCATGTCAATGTCAAACTTGGTGATGTATTAGTTCTTTTCTTATTCTTTTCAGTTTGACTTGTTTTTAAGAGATGGTAGGTGGAAATGACTAAGTTGTTTGATGTCCTGTCTGTCGTTCACTGTGTTCTCTAAATTTGTCTGTATATGGAACATTTCGTGTATTTCTCTATGTTTCTTGTTCCTTTGTGTTGTTAGTATTTTCGTTTCTTCGTAGTTGAAATCATGATTTTCCGTTAATTTGTGTTTGTTCAGTGCCGTAGTTGCTGCTTTTGTGTACTTGTGGGCATTTATCCGGTCATGCAATCGTTGTGATGTTTGTCCTATGTATTGTTTTCCGCAATCCTTACATGGAATTGAGTAGACTACATTAGATTTTTTTGTAGTGGGTGTTGCAGTTTTTAGTTTGCTGAAAATTTGTTTTACTTGATTCTGCGGTTTGTGGATGACTTCGAGATTGTGATCTTTTAAAATATTTTTTAATTTATACGAGAAGTTCCCCATGAAAGGTATTGTGATTCTTGTTTTGTTGTCTTCTATTTTTCTTTTTGTTGTTTCTGTATTGTAAAGCTTGTGGGTTCTTTCTTTTATAACACCTGTTATTAGTCCTTTTGGATAGTGATTCTTATTCAATAGTTTTTTCACTTCCTGTATCATTTCTGGACGTAATTGTGGTGATGTCAGTTTCAGGGTTCGATCTATGTAACCTATAATTGTACCTTTTTTTTGTTTAATAGGGTGGTCTGATTGGTAATCAAGAATTCGATCTGTGTTTTGTTTTTTTCTATACCATTTCGTGAGAACCTTGTCATTCAGTTTCGTGATTGTCATATCTAAAGAGTTTAGCCCTTTTTGGGATTCTTCCTCTAATGTAAAATTCAACAGGGGGTGTTGATTGTTGAATTCTTGCAAAATTTTTTGTATATTACATGGTGTACTTATCACGATGCAGTCGTCAACGTATCGGCGGTAAAAGGTGTTTTCGTATTTGATCATTATTTTTTCCTCTATATTTTCCATGACAATTTAGGCGATGACGCTTGAAATTGGGTTTCCCATTGCAACTCCTTTTATCTGTTTATAAAATTGGTTGTTGAATTGGAAATAACTATTATTAAGTATGAACCGGATCACTTCGATAAACTCTTTTTCTGGAATCTTTGTGTGTTCTTTTTTAATATTATTGCAAGGGAGGAAGATTTGCATTTTGTAAACAAACCCACAACAACGGTAACACAACGGTAGACAACCATGAATACACAAATAGAACATGAGGGTCAACTGAATAGTAATATGAGACGAGCATACAAGGTAACTGAAAAGTTGGCAAAAATGAAAACTAGAAGAATATTTCTTCTACAATGCAAACATAAACAAATATGCCCCAAGTTCTTGAGAATGAAAACAAAACACATTATTTTCAATGATAGACGTCTCACCGAAAAGTTTAAGAAAACTATGACAAGATTCATCAGACAAACAATTAATTTACTCATCACGGACACGACTAAACAAATCAATCAATTGAAAAGGGAAACAGAAGACTCACTCATACATATTGGAGACAGCGAAACAGTGGATGTAGCTGCGAGAATGAAAGCCCAAGTAAATGAAAGAATGAAGAACATTATGATGAAATGTCTGGATACCCACAACAAGAAATTTGACCTTCTTACATTAAACAACAAAAAATATAACTTAAACTCCATAGATAAAAACAAAGAACTCCTCGAAACATCAATAGAAAACTCTACAGGACTAACACTTCCTACATACATGGTACAAATTTTAAATCTAGGAGCAAAGTTTGCCATCGGAAACAACGATCACAAAAACGTCCCAATATATGACATCCTAGCACATATTGAAGCGGGAATCAACAGATTAACGGCCGATGACCAAAATGACATACGAAGGAAAGTGTCACAAACATTAGACACGCACATGAAACAAATGAGAGGAAAGGAACAAAATCGAAAAAATAATATTGATTTAATAAATTTTAACAAGACACGAAGGTTCCTAAGAGAAAACGAGAACATTTTGATCACTAGGGCAGACAACGGGAATAAAATAGTAGTCCTGACAAAGAAGAACTATGAAGAGAAAATAAATGAACTACTAAATGACAATACAACGTATAAAAAAACTAAACGTGACATGACTCACACATTAGAGAAAGAGAACAACCAAATAATTAAGAGATGGCACGAAAATAACTACATAACCAAACAAGAATCCAAAGAAATGACAATACATAACAGCAAAACAGCAAAACTCTATGGGCTTCCAAAAATCCATAAAAAGGGACACCCACTTCGCCCTATCGTCTCATGTATAGACTCACTAATGTACCATCTATCAAAACATATGACAGAAATCCTTACAAAAGTTGCCAATCAAAATTCTTACTACTTAAAAAATTCTATACAACTCAAAGAACAAATAGACAAAATCAGACTCACTAAAGACGATAAAATCTATTCATTGGATGTAATCTCATTATACACTAACATCCCAACTGAACTGGTAGAACGAATACTTAAAGAGAAATGGATCATTTCAAAAGAACACACAAAGATTCCAGAAAAAGAGTTTAGCGAAGTAATCCGGTTCATACTTAATAATAGTTATTTCCAATTCAACAACCAATTTTATAAACAGATAAAAGGAGTTGCAATGGGAAACCCAATTTCAAGCGTCATCGCCCAAATTGTCATGGAAAATATGGAGAAAAAAATAATGATCAAATACGAAAACACCTTTTACCGCCGATACGTTGACGACTCCATCGTGATAACTACACCATGTAATATACAAAAAATTTTCAAGAATTCAACAATCAACACCCCCTGTTGAATTTTACATTAGAGGAAGAATTCCAAGAAGGGCTAAACTTTTTAGATATGACAATCACGAAACTGAATGACAAGGTTCTCACGAAATGGTATAGAAAAAAACAAAACACAGATCGGATTCTTGATTACCAATCAGACCACCCTATTAAACAAAAAAAAGGTACAATTATAGGTCACATAGATCGAACCCTGATGAAACTGATATCACCACAATTACGTCCAGAAATGATACAGGAAGTAAAAAAACTATTGAATAAGAACCACTATCCAAAAGGACTAATAACAGGTGTTATAAAAGAAAGAACCCACAAGCTTTACAATACAGAAACAACAAAAAGAAAAATAGAAGACAACAAAACAAGAATCACAATACCTTTCATGGGGAACTTCTCGTATAAATTAAAAAATATTTTAAAAGATCACAATCTCGAAGTCATCCACAAACCGTAGAATCAAGTAAAACAAATTTTCAGCAAACTAAAAACTGCAACACCCACTACAAAAAAATCTAATGTAGTCTACTCAATTCCATGTAAGGATTGCGGAAAACAATACATAGGACAAACATCACAACGATTGCATGACCGGATAAATGCCCACAAGTACACAAAAGCAGCAACTACGGCACTGAACAAACACAAGTTAACGGAAAATCATGATTTCAACTACGAAGAAACGAAAATACTAACAACACAAAGGAACAAGAAACATAGAGAAATACACGAACTCTTCCATATACAGACAAATTTAGAGAACACAATGAACGACAGACAGGACATCAAACAACTCAGTCATTTCTACCTACCATTTCTTAAAAACAAGTCAAACTGAAAAGAATAAGAAAAGAACTATTACATCACCAAGTTTGACATTGACATGCCAGACAAATAAAGAAAATCATTTTCGAAATATCTATTATAATAATTGTTTGACGATATTGTTTTATACTCTAGATGTTTTTATTTTTATGTTTATTTTATTGTCTATACTAAGGTAAGCTGTTAAACGTGGAATATTTGTGTAGTCAACGTGGTCTATTAAGATTTTTATATTTATATTTTACATACTGAGGAAGGGAGTACTACTCCTGAAACGTCTATTAAACGAATTGATCTAGTAATTTAAAGTATTTTTACGAACCTGAAACAACCAAAAATCAAACCAAATCTCTATATGACCTGGTAATAAGGTGAAGTGAGAAAATTTTTGATATATATATATATATATATATATATATATATATATATATATATATATATATATATATATATATATATATAGTTATGGAATTCTTGTACATGTACAAAGTTATACGATTAATGGAAATGTTTCATGATTCAAACAGAATCATATTTGTTTATGTAAAACAAACATTTTAATAATTTGCTATGAAGAATAATGTATACAAGTAGACAGAATATAAAATTCTATAAATGTGTATATCATATAAAATTTCATTCAAATATACCACTAGAACATTCAAGTGTAAGTAATAGTGATATGATTAACAAGTATATTATCCAAATTAAATCAACTGTGTTATAGCGTTAGTATATAGGCTAGGCCGGTTCTAGTGTACTTTTGCTCATTTTTACATGTGAATTCGCATAAGGAAATCTAAGGTCCAAAATAGCAAAAATGGTTCCCTTTTGCATTGGGGTCAATGACCTCTCTGACCTCTCTGATTTATGTATGGTCTAATGACCATTATTCATATTATACTATGCAAATGGAATATATATATATATATATATATATATATATATATATATATATATATATATATATATATATATATATATACAAATCAATCTCGTGGAGGATGTAGCAGGGGATATATACAAGGATGGAAATATAACTATTTATTTAATTGTTACATAATTTTATTAATTGTATAATAATTATAGGTTATGATCAATCAGTATCCATCAATAGATCGTCATGAGGAATGGTCGAACGCACCTTATAATGCCCCCAAGCGTCTCATCTGTTCCACGTATTAAATATCTTTTATCGTCTTCAGGGCTGAGTGCAATTTTCTGCTGTGTGATGGAATATACTTTATGCTTATCGGCTCTTATCTAGTTTTGAGTTGATGTAACCTCCTTCCATGAATCAAGACATTCTTCATAATCCTTTATAGTAATCTTCGTTCTCACAACTGACAAGTTGACTCCTTTTGCTTTCTCCATAACGCCTGCATTTTTAATAATATCATCTATCTCATCATCACCGTATCCTTCATCAGCCCATTGCTTCTTTTTTTTTCTATATCTTCACGAGTCTTTAATACTTTCGTAGTGTATAATTTTGAACGAAGTCCCACATAATTTGTCATAGGAGTTCCATTGTTCTCAGCTTTCATCATACCCAATACTTGCATATTCACTTGAGGAATTCCATAATTATTATCAGATAGATAGTCTGACGTGTCAAAACGGGCATGACAATCACGTTCCATAACCTCATATGGATCTTTATGAAGCTCGTAGATTAAACTAGCAGCGTCCGTATAGATGGCGCTGCAGTCGCCCCCAAACTCGTTTTTCATATAATCATAATGAAAAGCATAAATGGTTGTTTTGGCCAAGTCGAGTATTGCCTGTCCGACATATTAGGTTTATTTAAGAAGACTGCCATTTTTCTCAATTCAATAGCAACAAAATTTTCGTTGAATATCGTACAGTTCTAGAATTCAGGTTCAGCAATATATGCCTCGGCACCATACCGTCCAGACCATTTAGTTAGAAGGCACACGTTGACACGTTTACGTATATTCTCCATAGTTTTACCGAAAACAGCATTATTCATAAGTTTGAATAAATTTTTCTTATACTTGTTTTTTGCATTCTTCCGAAGTTGAGTGTTCAAATCGATATAACTTTCAAGCCAAGGTGCTTGCTTGAACTTTAGTGGTTTATGAATTTTTTCAAGTACCAAACCATGTTTAATCGCCTGCTTCAATGCTTGATAATGAATAATATATTTTTTTTATGATGTAGTGTGGCCATCAATTTTGAGGGTTCCTTTCCAGTCTTACGAGCTTTATCGGTCCTTGGATTAATATGTTCAGAGCAAAATGGAATATCTTTATGGAGATCGTGTAATTCTTGAGGATTCTCAAGATCCACCTCTAGCGTATATCCTGTATCTGCGTCATCTGGAATGGAGGTGACATCAATATCGGTATTTTCACACAATTCGAACCCTCCGTATGGGAGATATTGACTCATGGCCCAATCATATTGATTATTTATATCAAAGAAAATCAAATACTTTGAACGTTTCGTTGGATCATAATTGTTACAATAAACATTGTTTGCAGTAGCTCTTCTAAGAATACAAACTTTACTGAGACCTCTACGTATGCCTCGTTCAACTAAGAGAAACATATCTGGATCTGTGAGAAGCTCCAATTCTTGCTTCGTATATTTTAACATCGCATCCCAGGTGAGTCCAGGTAATGTGAAATAATGAGCAGGATCAAGCTTATAGGTTTCAAGACAGCTCAATCGAAATTGTTCAAATACATCTGTCAGAAGAAGAATATCAGTTTTCATGTATAGGTCAACGTATTCACCCAAGTTATTACAACTGAATTCGTTCCAAACTTGTGCCCAACGATACAATCTTTGAGGGCAGGGTTTATTATCGAGATTATTATAGAAAGCCTCGATAGATGGTAAACTTGTTTCACCAAATCTCGAAAATGCATCGAGGTAATCATATGGCATAACTCCCTTCTTTGTTAGTAGTTTGAAGCGATTCTCATCTAATTCGGAAAACTGCGATCTCAGATTTGGATATTCAGTTAAGTATGTGGCTAGGTTATCTAGTGAGGAGTTCATAAATCGAAATGAATCAATGAAACGGAATTGAATTGGTGTTTCATCAATGTGTTTAGTGAATGAAATATACTTTTCTTTAGTTATAGGTATTAAATCCACTTTTTTTTGCATCCTAGGTGCAACATCCTCAATAATGAAATTAGCATCGTACCCACTGAGGTTATGAAACACCACAGAGATCACACGGCTATCTTGATAGTTTATATTACATGATTCGTGAGCAGCACCTCTATAATTGTTTTCTGGAATCAAATGGTTATGGTCTCGCACTTTCTTATCGTCCAGAGAGAAAGCATTATCACATATATGGCACTTCATAGCATTTCTAAATTCAGATTCGTCCTGAGGAGTCATATCAATATTATTCGAACACCAAAAGACAGTAGAGATTTCTTCCGCTAGCTGTTTCATTTCATTTGCAAACCACTGCATACAATCCTCTCCACGATGAGATTTATACAAACTTAGGGAATCATCATAGGAACATTTCTGAACCCCCACTAGATAACTTAGCCACATACTTAACTGAATATTCAAATCTGAGATCGCAGTTTGCCGAATTAGATGAGAATCGCTTCAAACTGCTAAGAAAGAAGGGAGTTATGCCATATGATTACCTCGATGCATTTTCGAGATTTGGTGAAACAAGTTTACCATCTATGTCTATGATAATCTCGATAATAAAACCTACCTCAAAGATTGTATCGCACAACAAGTTTGGAACGAATTCAGTTGTAATAACTTGGGTGAATACGTTGACCTATACATGAAGACTGATATTCTTCTTCTGACAGATGTATTTGAACAATTTCGATTGAGCTGTTTCGAAACCTATCAGCTTGATCCTGCTCATTATTTCGTATTACCTGGATTCACCTGGGATGCGATCTTAAAATATACGAAGCAAGAATTGGAGCTGCTCACAGGCCCAGATATGTTTCTCTTCGTTGAACGAGGCATACGTGGAGGTCTCAGTCAAGTTTGTAGTCTTAGAAGAGCTACTGCAAACAATGTTTATTGTGACAATTATGATCCAACGAAACGTTCAAAGTATTTGATTTTCTTTGATATAAATAATCAATATGATTGGGCCATAAGTCAATATCTCCCATACCGAGGGTTCGAATTGTGTGAAAATACCGATATTGATGTCACCTCCATTCCGGATGACGCAGATACAGGATATATGCTAGAGGTGGATCTTGAGTATTCTCAAGAATTACACGATCTCCATAAAGATATTCCATTTTGCTCTGAACATTTTAATCCAAGGACCGGTAAACCTCGTAAGACTGGAAAAGAACAGTCAAAATTGATGGCCACACTACATCATAAAAAAAATATATTATTCATTATCAAGCATTGAAGCAGGCGATTAAACATGGTTTGGTACTTGAAAAAATTCATAAAGCACTAAATTTCAAGCAAGCACCTTGGCTTAAAAGTTATATCGATTTGAACACTCAGCTTCGAAAGAATGCAGAAAACAAGTTTGAGAAAAATTTATTCAAACTTATGAATAATGCCGTCTTCGGTAAAACTATGGAGAATATACGTAAACGTATCAACGTGTGCCTTCTAACTAAATGGTCTGGACGGTATGGTGCCGAGGCATATATTGCTAAACCTGAATTCAAGAACTGTACGATATCCAACGAAAATCTTGTTGCTATTGAATTGAGAAAAATGGAAGTCTCCTTAAATGAACCTTCATATGTTTGACAGGCAATACGCGACTTGGCCAAAACAAGTATTTATGCTTTTCATTATGATTATATGAAAAACGAGTTTGGGGGCGACTGCAGCGCTATCTATACGGACGCTGATAGTTAATCTACGAGCTTCATAAAGATCCATATGAGGTTATGAGACGTGATTGTCATGCCCGTTTTGACACGTCAAATTATCTATCTGATAATACTTATGGAATTCCAGTGAATATGAAAGTATTGGGTATGATGAAAGATGAGAACAATGGAAATCCTATGACAAATTATGTGGGACTTCGTTCAAAATTATACACTACGAAAGTATTAAAGACTCGTGAAGATATGGAAAAAGAAAAGAAGCAATGGGCTGATGAAGGATACGATGATGATGAGATAGATGATATTATTAGAAATGTTAGCGTTATGGAGAAAGCAAAAGGAGGCAAATCGTCGGCAGAAAATTACACTCATCCCTGAAGACGATAAAAGATATTTAATACCTGGAACAGATGAGACGCTTGGGGGCATTATGAGGTGCGGTCGATCATTCTTCATGACGAAATATTGATGGATACTGATTGATCATAACCTATAATTATTATACAATTAATAAAATTATTATGTAACAATTAAATAAATAGTTATATTTCCATCCTTGTATCTATCCCCTGCTACCTACCTCCAAGAGATTGATTTGTATATATATATATATATATATATATATATATATATATATATATATATATATATATATATATATATATATATTCTATTTGCATAGTATAATAAGAATAATGGTCATTAGACCATACATAAATCAGAGAGGTCATTGACACCAATGCAATGGACCTTAGATTTCCTTATGGGAATTTAAATGTAAAAATGAGCAAAAGTGCGCTAAAACCGGCCTAGCCTATATACTAACGTTAACTGTAGAATCATAAATTAATATCAGAGAATCATTTTGAATCAATAAAATAACCAATTTTGTAAGAGTAAGACTTAAATTCATCAGTATTAATATGTAAAATTATAGTAAATTATGCATATCCATTCAAATATGCAGATGTAATTATCAAAATCCTAATTAAATTAGTTAGAAATAGAGTATTGATACAGAAAGATAGAGAAAAGAATGAACTTTCAATTGCAACAATAAAATATATCCAAATTAATATTATAGACATTCAATTTCATTGAAGAAGTTCAAATTTTAAATATATTTCAATCAAAATGTCAATAAGGTTTTAAAAGTAGTAAAGTTGAAGTGTAGAATTTGAAAAATTTTAAAAGATTAAAAAGAAATAGTTATCACTGAGATAATAGATTTCTGAACTTATTGTATATTTAATTAAATTGTATGATATAGAAATTTTTAAATACCCTGTTATAATAATATTCAAAATATTATTTATTGTATCAAAAAGGAAATCATAACATTCTAGAAAATACCACTCAGAGATTATATATGGAGGTACATCACATTTCCTGAGACAGTTCCTATTCCCAGACTGAATCTGATCTCAACCAAAAATGGTTCTACGTTGAAGACAAAATTTTGTCTTCAACGTAGAACCATTGTTGGTTGAGATCACATTCATTTATATTAATTCCCCCATATTGTATAGAAGTAAATATAAAGTGAAATTTAAGCTGAAAGTTACAAAAATTGTGAAGTAATTGATAAAAGTGCAATATTGGAGGATATAATACCTGTTTGAAGTGAATTTCAATTCAATTAACAATACTCTGTAAAGTGAATATTGTGAACTGAAATCACAAAAGAAAATTGTAAAGTTAATAAGGAGTACTTGAGAGTCATAGAACGAGAACAGAAGGCATAAAGAAGAAGAAAAAATTGTTGGACATATAAAAAAGAAAGAATAACCAAAAAAGAAAACATCAATCGTGAGTTTTTGAAAGTTAATATATTGGCCAATTTAAACAATTTATTAAATAAATATTTTCAAATATAGAAATAAAAAGGTTCATAGAAAATATTGAAGAGGTATCATAATACTAATAATTGTAAAATTTCAATTGATTTAGAAAGTAAAATTGTTATTTGAATTTTATTTGTTGAGATGAAGTTTTTATGAAGTGTTTATAATGAATTATTGTTTAAATTATAAAGTTGAGTTCATTGAAGTTATCAATATCGAAAGAGACAAATATAAATAATTTTCAAAATAAATTAAAGAACCCAACCTGAGAAGGAGTCAGTATATAGGCTAGGCCGGTTCTAGCGCACTCATGTTTACATGTAAATTCCCATAAGGAAATCTAAGGTCGAAAGTACCGAAAATGGTCCCCTTTTGCCTTGGGGTCAATGACCTCTCTGACCTCTCTGATTTATGTATTGGAGTCAATGACCATTATTCATATTATACTATACAAGGGAAATATATACAAATCAATTTCGGTTGGTAGCAGGAAGAAGTAAAACCCAAGAAGTCTTAAGCTGAAGAGCTGAAATAAGTGTACATCAATGACCAGAAGAGATAGTAGGAAAAAAAAATCTTCGTATGAAAGAAGTGACATGTATGAGAAAGAAGAAGAAGAAAAATGGCTGTAATTAGTGCCGTAAATGCTCTCTGAAAGGAGCGTGCGTATCAGGATATCAGGAGAGCGAAAAGGTATGCGTAGTGAATTTCTGCTCCGAAATGTCAGTTCTGCGCATGCGCTAATAACTTGAAATATATGTATGAGAATTCGAATGGGGGCACTAGCTGAAATATCAATAAATGAAGAAAGCTGTGTCGGTGTCTGGGATTCGAACCGCAGAATTACTGCACCAGAGTCTAGTATTCAGACCGGTCATCCATCAACTCATAGTTATAATTAGGGTTAAGCGAGTGATATAACTAACTTGCGCAGAGGATTCCGTAACGTAAATCTAGAATCATAGATATCTTAGGTATGTCATACGTCATACGATATGTGAGGGGCCCTCGGGTGTCTTCATGGGGTAACTGGAGGCCCCACATGGAGCCACCGGTCCCCCAGGAGTCTTCATGTGTGTTCAGTAGATTGAAATTATATGATATATAGGACCGTAGGGGAACAGAAATTCGTGGTATATAAGTTATTTTAAAAAATAGTTATTTTCTTAAAAATTAATTCCCATTTTGATATATTAAATATAACAGAATGAGTCAATATCAGCTGAGAGACGGACGTAGAATTGAAGTCTGCAGAAATATTGTATCAGTAAATTCCTCCGTTTGACCTAGAGCCACATCTCTCGATGTCCCACTAGGTCGAACGGAGGAATTTGATGATGTATTCATATTAGTACCGGGATGTACAACGTATTCATTCAACTCGTTAAATAGTTATTACATATTTTGGAATAAAATAATTTATATAATATACAGGATGTGTCCACAAATTTCAAATGTAGGTTTTCATATATATGCTCAGAATTATATGACGTCATTTCAATAATGTACAGGGTGTGTTTACATATTTCAAATGTGTGATAAACAGTTATTACGTATTTTTCAATGAATATTTCATTCATATAAACATTGATTTTCACGATTTTACTAAAAATCCTTTCTTCATGGAAAAATAAGTTTCCAAACGAATGTTATCATATTGTTATCATAAATCTAACGATTCAATGTCTATTTCTCCATAGAAATAACATCGAGATAACAAAATTGCTGATCCCAACTACATTTTTCTAATAAATATATTTCACTATACGGTATCCTGATTAACATTCTTTCGACATCGTTCAGTGGTCAATAGAATTTCCATTTAAAATAACTATTTCTTACCGACTGGAAATTACGTATACTCTAGTTTATACAATATTCACACATCAATAAAACATCCATTGATCAAGTGAAAATATCTTATATACAAGTTACTCATCAATAAAAGATCTATTTAAAAGTACGATTTCTGGTTCAAGTGAAAAAATAACTACCATCGATCAGACATCAAGACAAAATCTATTGTAGCAGGACCTAAAATAACATATAATCACGTAAGATTTCCGAATGATTCCTATGAGAACATTTTTTTCTATTTTATATTTCTAAGTGGTCCATACATAGTCAATCTTGATCAGGACCGGATTTACATTTAGAGTTTTTCTTAGAAAATATTAACTCAAGTAAGTTTTTCGAATTCAATCAAGATTGAAATCCCCCTTAAAACAACAAAGGAATTTCACAAACGTTATATACATGCTTATTCAACATTTTCTGACCGCTAACCACGAGGAGACCACGTAGTATTTTTACCTAAGAGAGTGACTGAGAAATTCAAGCCTCATATAAAAGAAATAATATCAGGAGAATATTCACTGGTATCGAAGGGAACCTTGGAAACAGGAAAACCTAATCCAACTTCAATCTTTACTTTCATTAAAAACTAGTTCAATATTATATAATATTTATCGATTATATATATATATATATATATGAAATTTCAGAAAAAAAATAAACAGACTTATACAAAAATTCTATCAGTCTTCTTTGAAAAATCCTATGAAAATATTTATATGGAGGAAATATCGAGTAGTTAAGAGACCGTACTAACTAGGGTGGGTAAAAATTTATAGAAAAATACAAAAACTCATACATCATAACGATAAAGTCTGTACAGGGGATACCGTTTAATTCATATGAAATTTTAGAAAAAATAAAAAGTCTTTTGTATTTTGTTATAAAGAAGAAATAACAGGGATTTTTTACACTTCATTGATCACAGTTGTAACAGAGTTCGTTATTTCGATAAGGGTAGAATGTTTTATAAATTTTTGTGTGACTACCAGATTCCTAAAAATACTTTTTTTCATAGAAAAATAAATTTCCGATTCATAAATGAATAATTCATTTATTCAATATATCAAGGTCTTCATTAAGATTATTTTTCAAAATTCTAATGTTAGATAAATAGGTATTACGTAATGTTTATCCCTGGATTGATGGTGGTGACAGATGTAAATCTTAAATCCAAGACGAGGTTGAATTATGATAAAAATCCAAGGTGGTTGACCTATGCTCCTAACTCTATGTTCCAGGAGGACTTGGATATCATTTGACTTATATGAAATTTAAGAAAAAATAAACAGTCACTTGTATTTGTTATACAAAAACTCTAACTTTTTAAGAATATAACATATTAAATTATCCTTTGAAAATTAATAGTCATATGAGAGAAATATCGAGTATAGATTTTTTCAGAGACTAAACTAGTGTATTATCTAATAGAAAAATACGATTAAAAACTCATAAATATATCGTTGTACAAAAATTCTCAGAAAAATAACAGAGTGATAGATCCTATGAAAATAAATATTTATTTGAGTGAAATACCTATAGATTTTTCAGTCACAACTAGGGAGGGGATCAATTAATAGAAAAAATACAACTCAAAACTCATGAATATAACGATGAAGTCGTTACAGAGAATATCGTTTGACTTATACGAAATTTAATGGGTTATCAGAGTACTTCCTATTTCATGTTTTCGAAGATGAATAGGTATTTAAAAATTATTATAACATTGAATTACTCTAATATTCGAAGGACGTATGAACATAGTTATATTTAGGGGATTTATGATTATTCGATTCAAAAAATGTTTCACTCATAATTATTACAAAAATCTCCTCAATTTCCTGGTATATTCATCCTACGTACCTACCCTATAATATTGTTATTCTTGATTCATAAATGAATAATTTATTTATCAAATGTACAGGAGTGTCCACCGAATGAAAATTTCGAAAGTTGAACAGATAGTTATTAGGTATTCTTTTATGAATAATTTGACTCCTACATAAATGTTTTTCATGATTCATAAATGAATAATTTATTTATTCAATGTACAGGAGTGTCTACCGACTAAAGTTCCAAATGAGTTATTATATAGTTATTACATATTTTTCAACGAACAATTTATATAGTTAATGTACAGGGTGTGCATCCAAAATATTTTTAAAAATTCAAATGTCAGATAGATAGGTATTACGTACTATTTATCGAATAAATGTTGTTAGGAATAGAAACATCAGATTTTATTTCTCACTGAATTTAAATTATTTTAAAGCTTTCATTACCGTCCGTTTGTCACTTGTCAATCGTGATAAACAAACATTAGGAAAGGATACAAAAACTCATAATTTTAGTTAAATATTTCTTCAATCTTTCATTCTTATTCCATACCTAGATTACATCTTAAACAATTAAATTGATTGCTAGGAGATCCATCGAAGTGAATAAAACATAGTTAATGTGTTAATATTTTGAAAGAGTTACATAAAGGAAATGGTAGCTTGTGATAAATCAATAAAAGTTCATAAGACTTCAGTTTCTTAACCAAGTAATCTGCAGGAAAATTAACTAACTTTTTGTACCACTCTTCATAATCGATTGAGTTAGCGCATATAATCAAACCCTCATAAATAATGTCTTTAACTGTAATAGTAACGTCAGTATCCCAAAAATAGTTTTAATTTTTTCATTTATATCATTTAACAAATATTCTAATGTTTCAATCTTTCAATATTTTCTTTGAGCTCCACAACTACATCTCAACATAAAGAATATCAAAATTTGAATGATATATCATCATACCCCATTTATCATGATTTGTCATAATGAACCAATAGTAAATATCTTCAATCAGCTATATAACTTCGATGAAGTTCATCCAAGATAGTAGGTGACAGATGACGTATTCTTTAAATCTAAAATGATGGATCTATTCTCCTAGCTCTATGTTCTGAATCCAATATTGGTGGTGACAGATCTAGACCTTATATCCCAGATGGAGACTGATATATGACAGATCTATACTATAAATCCAATGTGACGGATCTATGTTCCTTACTCTATGTTCCAGGAGGTTTTTGATATCATTTGACTTATATGACATTAAGAAAAAAATAAAGAGACCTATATTTGTTTTTAAAAAAATTCCAACTGACAGAAGATATAACATGTTGAAATATCCTATGAAAACTAATATTCATATGAGGGAAATATCGAGTGTTAATTTTTTTTTTCAGAGAACAAACTAGGGTGTGTATCATCTAATAGAAAAATATGATCAAAAACTCATAAATATATTGTTGTTATACAGAAATTCTCAGAAAAAATAACAGAGTGAAATATCCTATGAAAATAAATATTTATTTGAGTGAAATATCGAGTTCAGATTTTTCCATTCATATTCATCAAAGGACATGACAACATCATTAGAGCTAACTCTCATGTAGGGCTGAAGTCCCGAGCTGGACTCAAACCATTCTCCACTAGGAATATTTCACTCTGATATCCACAATTTGAAATGAAATTCTTTTCATTTTTCGATTCCTCATCGTCGACATATAAAATTCTATCTGATTCTTCATCGATAAAACCACTGTCTTGGAACATCTTGCTACTTCAAACTTCAATACTCAACTGAATATAAGTCATGTTTTTCAATGTACAGTAAATTTCCTATACATAGATATAATTATAGAAAAAAGGTTTGTGAATATTTGAAAAAATTATTTCCTTTACCTTTCCAAACATAAATTATTTAAAAAATTGAAATGAGTGAGAAATTGAATTGAACAAAAGATATTGTTGGTTACATAAATCAATAAATTACCTTCACTATTTCAGATTTAGCTACTATATCTGTTGGTAAAAATCTTGGCGTAGAAACTATCTTCCAGTGTTTCGGTTCAAACGAAAAACTACCTTCATCACCTCAGTAGATAGGCTAGACCGATTCAACCCCACTTTTAGTCATTTTTACATGTAAATTCCCATAAGGAAATCTAAAGGTCCAAATTATCGAAAATGGTTCCCTTTACACATGCGCACTATGTCGGATATCAATGGAGTGGAAATGACTCATTGTATATCACGGTCAATGACCTTTAGGTCGACGGAGACTCGATCAACGTAGCTCGCTGTCCGCGCTTTGGTGCAGATTGAGACTTGTCCGCGACAGGTCGAGACTCGCTTCGTATGTAAATGAGTCGAATCATTGGTGCAGGTGTGACGTCATAACAATCGCAACCTCTATAAACTGAAGACTTCCTCCTTCACTCTCTATGTCAACCATCTTCCAAGATGGCGGATCACTGCATTATCGTTATTAGAAACCTGACCGATAGGGGGGGGGGGCGTTTGAAGATGGTGGAACGAGGTGTTCTCATCGAAGTCGTTAACGACTTCGATGAGAACGGGGGTTGGAACCCCCGTTCAAAAGATAATTTAATATGTTATATTTTTAAAAAGTTAGAGTTTTTTTATAACAAATACAAGTGACTGTTTGGTTTTTCTTAAATTTCATATAAGTCAAATGATATCCAAATCCTCCTGGAACATAGAGTTAGGAGCATAGGTCAACCACCTTGGATTTTTATCATAGTTCAACCTCGTCTTGGATTTAAGATTTACATCTGTCACCACCATCAATCCAGGGATAAACATAACGTAATACCTATTTATCTAACATTAGAATTTTGAAAAATAGTCTTAATGAAGACCTTGTATATTGAATAAATGAATTATTCATTTATGAATCGGAAATTTATTTTTCTATGAAAAATAGTTATTTGTATACCTAGGCCGCGAAATACCTTTTTAGCGTACCCAAAGAGAAATTATCGCCGAGGCCGCTTGCGGCCGAGGCAGGATAATCTTGAGGTAGCTAAAAAGTTTCGCGGCCATGGCATACACACTATTTTTCGTGCAATCGACAAAATTATTAAACGAGACAATTGCAAATAAAAATATTAGTGCTTTAAAATCAACAGTAATTAACAAGTCACAGCGTTGCTATGGAAAGACCATGTTCGAATATATACAAAATATTTTGACAGTTCTTGACAGAACGCAAAATGCATTGAGATACAGGATGTCTCTTTTGAAATATCATAGTTGCTGTTACTTTTTGGTATAAGTGACGTTTGGTTTGGCGGCCGTTGCTATGAGTAACGGCCGCTAAATTAAATTTCGCGGACTGTGGTGCGTACGCGAAATACTCGCTTCGCGTGCAATTGCACGAAAAATTATATTTAGGAATCTGTTAGTCACACAAAAATTTATAAAACATTCTACCCTTATCGAAATAACGAACTCTGTTACAACTGTGATCAATGAATTGTAGCAAATCCCTGTTATTTCTTCTGTATAACAAAATACAAGAGACTTTTTATTTTTTCTAAAATTTCATATGAGTTAAACGGTATCCCCTGTAAAGACTTTATCGTTATATTTATGAGTTTTTGTATTTTTCTATAAATTGTTACCCACCCTAGTTAGTACGGTCTCTTATATACTCGATATTTCCTCCATATAAATATTTTCATAGGATTTTTCAAAGAAGACTGATAGAATTTTTGTATAAGAACAGTCTGTTTATTTTTTTCTGAAATTTCATATATTTATATATATATATATATATATATATATATATATATATATATATATATATATATATATATATATATATATATATATATATATATATATATATATATATATATATATATATATATATATATATATATATATATATATATATATATATTCGATAAATATTATATAATATTGAACTAGTTTTTAATGGGAGTAAAGATTGAAGTTGGATTAGATTTTCCTCTTTCCAAGGTTCCCTTCGATACCTGATATTATTTCTTTTATATGAAGCTTGTATTTCTCAGTCACTCTCTTAGGTAAAAATACTACGTGGTCTCCTCGTGGTTAGCGGTCAGAAAATGTTGAATAAGTATGTAGATAACGTTTGTGAAATTCCTTTGTTGTTTTAAGGGGGATCATACACAGTCAATCTCGATTGAATTCGAAAAACTTACTTGAGTTAATATTTTCTAAGAAAAACTCTGAATGTAAATCCGGTCCTGATCAAGATTGACTATGTATGGACCACTTTAGAAATATAAAATAGAAAAAATGTTCTCATAGGAATCATTCGAAAATCTTACGTGATTGTATGTTATTTTGGGTCCTGCTACAATAGATTTGGTATTGATGTCTGATCGATGGTAGTTATTTTTCACTTGAACCAGAAATCGTACTTTTAAATAGATATTCTATTGATGAGTAACTTGTATATAAGATATTTTCACTTGATCAATGGATGTTTCATTGATGTGTAAATATTGCATAAACTAGAGTATACGTAATTTCCATTTGGTAAGAAATCTTTATTTTAAATGAAAATTCTAATGACCACTGAACGATGTCGAATGAATGTAAATCAGGATACCGTATAGTGAAATATATTTATTAGAAAAATGTAGTTGGGATCAGCAATTTTGTTATCTCGATGTTATTTCTATGGAGAAATAGACATTGTATCGTTCGATTTATGATAACAATATGATAACATTCGTTTAGAAACTTTATTTTTCATGAAAAAGGGATTTTTAGTAAAATCGTGAAGATCAATTTTTATATGAATAAATTATTCATTGAAAAATAGGTAATAACTGTTTATCACACATTTGAAATATGTGAACACACCCTGTACATTATTGAAATGACGTCATATAATTCTGAGCATATATATATCAACCTACATTTGAAATTTGTGGACACATCCTGTATATTATATAAATTATTTTATTCCAAAATATGTAATAACTATTTAACGAGTTGAATGAATACTTTGTACATCCCTGTACTAATATGAATACATCATCAAATTCCTCCGTTCGTAGTACCTAGTGGGACATCGAGAGATGTGGCTCTAGGTCAAACGGAGGAATTTGCTGATACAATATTTCTGCCGACTTCAATTCTACGTCCGTCTCTCAGCTGATATTGACTCATTCTGTTATATTTAATATATCAAAATGGGAATTATTTTTTAAGAAAATAACTATTTTTTAAAATAACTATGTATGTAATTTGATATCCACATCTACGAAGACGGCCTCCTATATACCACGAATTTCTGTTTCCCTACGGTCCTATATATCATATAATTTCAATCTACTGAACACACATGAAGACTCCTGGGGGACCGGTGGCTCCATGGGGGGCCTCCGGTGACCCCATGAAGACACCCGAGGGCCCCTCACATATCGGATGATACTACTCATACCTCTTCGCTCTCCTGATATCCTGATACGCACGCTTCTTCCAGAGAGCATTTACGGCACTAATTACAGCCATTTTTCTTCTTCTTCTTTCTCATACATGTCACTTCTTTCATACGAAGATTTTTTTTTCCTACTATCTCTTCTGGTCATTGATGTACACTTCTTTCAGCTCTTCAGCTTAAGACTCCTTGGGTTTTACTCCTTCCTGCTACCAACCGAGATTGATTTGTATATATTTCCCTTGTATAGTATAATATGAATAATGGTCATTGACTCCAATACATAAATCAGAGAGGTCAGAGAGGTCATTGACCCCAAGGCAAAAGGGAAACATTTTCGGTACTTTCGACCTTAGATTTCCTTATGGGAATTTACATGTAAAAATGAGCTAAAGTGCGCTAGAACCGGCCTAGCCTATATACTAGAGCCATATAATTCTCAAAGTTATTAAATCAAATGCTAATTATAATCAAAGTTTGATAAAATTAGTGAATTCATAACAATTGTCGCACACAACGTGGGGTTCAGAAAAATAGGTGGTCATATTAGTTTGAACAGTCAACGAGTGTATCAGGAAAGCAAAATTTCAAAGGCGCTCATCAAAATAATATCAACAATTCAGTATTAGAAATATGGCTAGTAACGAGGTATTCAGAAACAAGGAAAGAGAAAATGAAATAGAAGCAAATATCAGTGAAGAAAAAATGAATACGAATCAAATGAGTGAATGTGAAAATATAGATGTTAGGGAATATTCAAGGGAAGATGGGGAAATTTTAATTAGGATAGGTAAAAATAAGGAGGAGAAAGTGAATGATAAATCAGATGACACATCCGAATTATCAGCATTCATGATTCAAATGAATAAACATATAAATGATAAGTTTGAAAAACAAGATAAAAGTATGAATGATAAATAAGAAGATGTGAAAGTATGTTTGAGAGAAGAATTGAATGATAAATTCGATTGTGCAAAGGAAAAATTTGATAAAATAGATATACATATTAATGAAATAGATGATAAATTGTCAACTCAAGATAGGAAGTTAGAAGAGAATGAATGTATATTTAGAATTGAAATTGAAAATAAGAATGAATTGATGATATGTATAGGAGAAAAATGTATGGAATCAGTGGATAAATGTCAAGATAGAATAATGAAAATAGAAAATGAAAAATTAATAAATTTAAATAAGAATATAAAAGATATAAATGAAAAATATGAAAAAGAATTGATAGAAGTTAAAAAGGATTTAGTGAATCAAAGGATAATTCCACATAATTTATTAAACATGAATATAGACAATACTTTGAAATTTGTTGGAAGAATATTATTTAGGATTATTTAGGATGCATATTCGTTAAATATGCATCCTAAAATATTTATATATTCAATTGAAAATAAATTAAATTATATTTATCAATGGGATGAACAAAAGGAAATAATTGAAACACATTTGAATGGATCTGTACAGATATGGTTCACTAGTTTATAAGATGAATTTAAGGAATATATTGATTTCGAAAATAATTTTCTAAAATATTTTTGGGGAGAAACACAACAAAATAAGTATAGACAAGATCTATATATGGGGAAATTCAATTATAATATTAATATGAATTTAACGGATTATTCCATAAAACTATATAATATAGTGAAACATTTAGACCCTGCTATTCCACAAGAAAACATAATTAAATGCATCAGTAGACACTTCAACAAAGAAATCAGACAGTACACAATTTATAACAAATTGAATACATTAGATAAATTTTTAGAATATTTAGTTGAAATAGAGAACGAAATGAAACAGAAAAAATATATATATCAAGATTATAATAATGATAAATATAAAAATAAACAAAAATTGAAAGAACAGGATAGAATGAGAACTGAGAGTGCCACTCTTCAGTAAAAGAGTAGGATAGAAGGTGTATATAGAATAGTTGTAAGTAAATTATAAATTAAAGTTAATATATTATCATAAAAATAAATTAATAAAATAAAAACAGTAAGTTCATTAACCCTCTCGGCCACGAATTAAAACTATTGGAGCGAAAAATCTGAAATTTACTGTGATGCAACTTATGATTTTTTGAAAATTTTTGATGTTAAATTCAGATTTTCAAAATGCTCCGTTTGGGCACTATGACATGTTCCCAATTGAGGACATCATGAGCTGATGGGCACTATGACATGTCCCCAATTGAGGACATCATGAGCTGATGGAAGACAAAAAATTTTCAGAAATATGTTCAGAGGGTAAAATATTAATATGTTTTATTAAAATATCATTACAGGGTGTGGTATTTCATGAATGGTCCATTTTCGAAGTACTAAAATGTATAAAATTTAACTTTTGCAGAAATAAAATAAAAGTGCTGTTATATTTACCTAGATGTTGCGTTTACCGCTAGCTCACAATGTCCTCAAATTAGGACACCACACTTTCAAAAATCGCTGATTAGAATATGCACAAAAATCACCAAACACAATTACTTTTGAACAAGTCTACACTTATTGTGAACGTGAACAAACAGTTTTCAAACACGTGGTCTACCGAATATAACTAACAAAAAAATAAACAGTAGAGCGCTACACTGCTGTCACAGCTACCCTACGGAAACCTATATTTCAAATGAATGAATTTTTTTTCCATCAGCTTGTAGATGGCAGCACATATATTCATTTGGAAGTATATGATCTCCACAACTGAGAACAATGTGACAGAGAAGTAAGAGCAAGCGGCACTTCATAGGAAAAAATCCAAAGTAGGTTGTCCTCAATTGAGGACAAGGTGAGCGAGAGGGTTAATAATTATAATTTAAAATATGCATCTAGTAGTCACATATTGAACATTGCTAGTTAAAACGAAGAGAAATAAGTAGCTGTAATAAGATTCATAATTAATGAAATGAAAAACTTTAGGTCATAGTATACTTTTACAGATATAAATAATTTTAAATAATAAGATATAATATAAAATGAACAACATGAATGAATATCAATCAGAAATAGATAATATATAAAGAAAAGTGCAAAAATGAAGGTATTACAGATAGTTTATATGAATAAAAATAAGGAAAAGGAGGAAAACTATAAGTTTAAATGATATATGAATAGTTTAAGAGAGTTATGAATGAAAAATGAAAGGTATAATGTCTACCAAAAATATGGGAACAAAGGTATATAAAATGGCCTTTGATAAATAATTAAAAGAAAATCGCTCAGATCCATAAAAATAATAATAGGGGTAAAAGGTATTCATGTATGAAAATTGGAAAGCAAAATATTTCAATTCCTTACTTATATGCAAAGAAAAAAAGATGGAGAAATATATAATATTAAAAAGCACATAATAAAATGATGGAGTAAAAAACATTAATATGAAAATTTATATCGTATATACAAAATGATACTATCAGCAAATTAATAGCTTAATGATAAAATATACTATGTCTAGATACAAACAATTACAAAATAAATTAAGCAAATATACAGATAACTCGCAATGATAACTTTGGTGAATACAAAAATAGTTATGAATACAAATAAGTTAAAATTAAATAAAACAATAATTCAAAAACAAAATAGGATAGAAAGAGTTAACAGGAATGAAATTGTACTGAAAAGGTTTATAGGTGTGAATGAAAAATAAGTAAAATAGCTAGTATATAAAAGTAATGCATGAGAATGTTGGATAATTATTAGTTAATAAGGCATTCATGAAAGTATGATTGTAAACATATGATGGTTATATAAAATAAGCAATATGGTAATTTAAAAATATATTGGAAATTTAAAATTGAATTATCCAAAATATAAAATTCCGTATAAGTTCAATGTTAATTTTGGAAATTTGTTATGGAATTCTTATATAGAGAAAATTGTTTAGTTTCATTTATAACTGAATATTCGAAAGATAAACATAATATTTCGAAAATAAGGACAATTTTAGAGATTTCAATTAATTTACACTATATGACACTTGGAAGTAAATTTTGCATTTCAGATTGGATTTCATAAATAGATTTATTTACATGCTAATTGCAATAAACTCAAATAACTTTTATTGAAAAACTATTCACTGTTGAATATTATAAATAATTCATCATGTTTATAGCAGAAATCATTTCATTAATGAAAATATCAATAAAAATGATTAAATGACATTATATTGTAAATGTACAAAGTTATACGATTCATGGAAATGTTTCATGATTCAAACACAATCATATTTGTTTATGTAAAACAAACATTTCAATAATTTGCTATGATAAACAATGTACAAGTAGACAGAATATAAAATTCTATAAATGTGTATATCATATAAAATTTCATTCAAAAATATCACTAGAACATTCAAGTGTAACTAATAGTGATATAATTATCAAGTATATAGTCCAAATTAAATCAACTGTGTGATAACGTTAACGTTATAATTAATCATAAATTAATATCAGAGAATCATTTTGAATCAATAAAATAACCAATTTTGTAAGAGTAAGACTTAAATTCATCAATATTAATATGTAAAATTATAGTAAATTATGCATATCTATTCTAATATGCAGATGTATTTATCAAAATCCTAATTCAATTAAATTAGTTAGAAATAGAGTATAGATACCGAAAGATAGAGAAAAGAATGAACTTTCAACTGCAACAATAAAATATATTCAAATAATTAATGATATAGACATTCAATTTCATTGAAGAAGTTCGAATTTTAAATAGATTTTATTCAAAATGATTAGAATTAGATAAGAAAGAAATAGTTATCACTGAGATAATTAATTTCTAAACTTATTGTATATTTAATTAAATTGTATGATATAGAAATTTTCAAATAACCTGTTATAATAATATTCAAAATATTATTTATTGTATCAAAAAGGAAATCATGATATTCTAGAATATACCACTCAGGTAAAACAAAAGAGATTATATAAGGAGGTACATAACATTTCCTGAGGCAGTTGTTGGTTGAGATCAGATTCATTTGTTTTAATTCCTCCATATTGTATAGAAGTAAATATAAAGTGAAATTTAAGCTGAAAGTTACAAAAATTGTGAAGTAATTGATAAAAGTGCAATATTGAAGGATATAAAACCTGTTTGAAGTGAATTTCAATTCAATTAACAATACTGTGTAAAGTGAATATTGTGAATTGAAATCACTATAGAAAATTGTGAAGTTAATAAGGAGTAGTTGAGAGTCATAGAACGAGAGCAGAAGGCAGAAAGAAGAAGAAAGAGTTGTTGGACATATAAAGAAGAAATAATAACCAAGAAAGAAAACATCAATCTTGAGTTTCTGAAAGTTAATATATTGGCCAATTTACACAATTGAATAAATATTTGCAAATATAAAAATAAAAGGGGTTATAGAAAATATTGAAGAGGTATCATAATACTTATAATTGTAAAATTTCAATTTATTTAGAAAGTAGTAGCAAATTGTTATTTGAGTTAAAATTTTTATGAAGTGTTTATATTGAAAGAGAAAAATAGAAATAATTTTCAAAATTATTAAATCAAAGTTTGATAAAATTAATATAAATAATTAAAATAAAATTGTTTTCCTCACGATTTCCGTCTTTTAGAAGGAAAAGCAGCAATTTGAAGCAAAAATTTTTTTTGCGATCTCAATCCAATAATTAACTGGTGCTCAGATAATGAAATTGAGTGAAACATGAGAAGTGCCAAGTGATGAGGTTTGGAAGAGTAAGGTCACCATATACTTTCCATTACCATTTGAACCAACGAATTTTGAGGGACACAAGTATTATTAAGGACTTGGGGGTGTACTTCGACCCAAAACTAGATATTATTGCTCAAATACAATTCGTTTCTAATGAAGCATTTAAAATGCTTGGTTTCATATAAAGATCTATGTGTCATTTCAACAATGTAGATGCAATTAAATCAGTATATTGCGCAAATGTGAGAAGGTGTGTGAGTACGCATCCGTGGTATGGTCACCGATTTACTATGTTTATAGACCTAATATCGAGCGAGTCCAGAGAAAATTCTGGAAGTGGATTGCATTCAAACAAGGATTTCCAACCTCGTTTCAAGACTATTAATTGATTCAAGAGCAAATGAGTTTGGGGTCTTTGGAATTACGAAGGGAAAATTTTGACATAATGCTAATTTTCAAATTGATTAATAACTTTACTGACAGTAAATATTTATTAGCTAAAATAAGCCCCAATCTCAGGTCCGCATTATTAAGATCGAGGGCAATTTTCAACTCAAGTTTTCCTCCAACTAATTATTTTATGAAAAGCCCCTCAATTAGATCACAAAGACTAGCAAATGATTGCGAAGTTGATTTCTTTGCAGTCTCAATTTTTTCCCTCAAGAAATATTTCGAGTCGCAAGCGCTGAACAGATAGGAGCAGGCTCATTTTTTCAGGTGCTTATGAGCTTATCATCGGAGATGTTTGATTGTTAGTTCGTTTTATATTGGAATTTGAATGTGAATGTTGTTTCATGTTTTTTTTTAATTTTCAAATTGAAATTTGTAATATCATTTTTTTTATCTATGAATCTATTTAGTTTACCAATGTAAAATGGCAGGTCCGTTTGATTAAATGAATAAATTATAGAATATTTATTTAAAAAAATGGTGCTTGTATAGATATAAAACTTACGAGGATTTGAAGGCGGGATACTGAGTAATTAGAGAAAAAAATTCAGAACATTATATTTCCTTATCCGTGAGTCTTAGGACCCAGGCTCCGAAGGTGGAAAGGAACAAATGATCCCAACAAAATCCCTACAAATTTCGTCAACTTCAAACCGCGAAAACTTGTTTAGGTCAAATGGAACACCCTGTATTGTTTTACGTCAAGTTTGAATTCCTTTTTTTTTTATATTAGCATTGTGGGGGTTAAGGTTACAACTTTTTGAAATATTTGTGATTTTATTAGAAATTCATGAATTGTTGTAATCATTCCATCATGATTAGAAACGATCAGTCATTACCATATGGCAAAAAATGCCAGCGCGTTCAAATTATACCAACGAAAACTTTTTAATTTGTTTATTGTGATAAAGTAATAACAAGAACTTGCAGCCCATTTGTACTCAATATCCAGAAAAACGGAAAATAACACTAACACTGTAACATGAGTATTAATCGATTGAAGATATGGCATGAACTAACATAGCAGAGATAAGATCAATTTAAAATATCATTCAATTTTAATTAAATAAATGCTCAAAATTCCGCCCTCTAACCTTGACACATTTTTCGCACCTTCGGGGGTAGCTCTTCTAATTGAATCCTGTGATATGTTTTGAAAGGCATTTCTTACTCTCTGCATACAATCTTCATGGTTCTTAATGGGCTCTCATAAACTTTATTTTCAATAGTTCCCCAATTAAAATAATCCAGAACTGATAAATTGGGCGAGCGAGGAGGCCATAAGAAAGGTCCAATATTGGCAATACATTGATCATGAAAAATGTCTTGTAAATAATTATTAATTAAATATGCATTATGTGGGGGAGCACCGTCGTGCTGATAAAAATGTTCCTATATTCGGCGAGAGGCAAATTTTCTAAATAGTTATTATTCAAATTTTGTAAGATATTCAGATATCTTTCACCTAAAAAAAACAAAAATTCACCTATACATACTAGCAGAAGAGAAAATTCAATTTACCGTTTAAATTTTCCTGATAAAATTGTAATGCCACATCATTTCTTATGGCACAGTAAACATTGAACTGCTAATTTTTCTGAAATTTTCGCTCGGATTTGAGTCACTCCAATAATGCGAATTGTGTCTATTCAAAAGTCCATTTTTGGTAAATTTTGCTTCATCTGTCCATATAATATTTCCTAAATAAAAATCGTCACCCTCAGAGCTTATTAGAATAAACTCACAAAAATTCTGTCGTCTTAGGAAATCTGTTTCCTTGAACCATATGGAATGAAAACGGATAAAACTTATGTTTTAATAAGATTCTGTGAATTGTATCCTTGCATAGTCCCGATTTCAGAGCAGCTTGTCTTAATGACATTCTTGGAAATGCATGAAAATAGACCTGTGTCGATCGATCATTTGTCGAGACCCGGGTCGATCATGACCCACTCGTATGATGATCGAGTTAAAAAGATTCTATCATTTCGATCATTTGGGTCACCGGTAGCCGGTCGCGGTTTGTAACGAATATATCAGCATGTCACTGATTCGATCTCAAACTGAATTCGGTCTCGATCACGACGCGATCGATCGAGTTCGCGACCCAAAAGACTGAGAGATCGACAGGTCGCTCCTGAAAAAATCGGTTTCTTTTGGATTACGTGTCAAAATTCAAAACAACACGAGAAATAGTGTGATGAATGAAAGCATGTAAACGATTGTATCAGCAAGCAATTAGTTATATACTGTTGTGTAAAAACTTATGTAAATAAAGTGCAATTTGGTTAGTCTTGCCAAGTAAATCGGGATCGGGTTAAATAAGATCGGGTCTTTTAGGAATTCGTGATTCGATCACTCGTGTATAGGTTGCGATCGAATTAAAAAGATTCGATCAATCACGATCGACATAGGTCTACATGCAAACATCCCAGAATGACTATTTCTATGTTTTCGTCATTAACAATAGGCTTTCTTCTTCGAATTTTTGCCTTGACAGAGCCATAATTTTTGAAATTTATCATTGTGCCTTCTACAGTGTTTGGTGACAGTTTCTGTTTTTCTAGATGTCGAGTAGCAAATGTGCTGCAAGTTCTTGATATAATTTATTACTTACATTCTCCATAAATAATAATCAAATTTAAAAAGTCTTCGTGGGATTAATTTAAACGTGCTAGCATTTTTTAAAATAAGATAATGTGATTATGATTAAGCTGTGTACACGTACTACTCAATAAGGAATAAAGTTGTAAATAAAAAAAAATTGAAAAAAATTAAAATTTAAAAAAATTAAATAAAAAAAATTTCACACGATTTACACGAAGTACAACTTTATTTCTCATTCAAGAAAACTTTAATAAATTGCCCATCTGACAAACACTCAAACGGGTCCCTTCTAGGCAAAACCTTCTTCTTGTTCTTCTAGCAAATATTTCAGCCACTTCCGAATTTTGTATAGCCTCTAGATGAGCTATTTCATCTGTATTTGCCATGTTTTGCAATGAATGGGTTTTTCCGATTTTTCACAACAATTATTATGAAGTTGTTGGTTGACGTTCAGTGTCCATCACAAATTAGAACAAACTTCGTATTTCATTAGTTCTCCTATGGGAAACAGGTTGTTTGTTCTCATGGATATTACCATGGGAAGCAGTTCTCTTGAAATGTGTAGGAATAGCTTTCCATACAACAGTTCGAGAATAAATCATCTCAAATTTCCATGTGAAATATAGAGTTTTTCCCATGGGAACGAATTCCAATGGATTCGTGAATAGGGCCCCAGATGGGGCAGCATCTGGTTCTACTTTTCCAAGCGATTTCATTCTATCTTTCAAGATTGCTTTCCTTTATTCGAAAGATGTGATCACACAGCCAATAGCCATAGACATTTCAAATCAGATCCTAATGCTATTAAGTTGAAAAAATTTTGGATATTATTTACATTATTTCTAAAGCCAATCCGAGATATTTATTACAATACAACTCTCTTAGAGAAGAATATGATAAAACCTCAGCCTTATTAATGAAAGCTCATTTTGGACGTCTTATAAAAAATTTCAGCAATAACTCCAAGACAACCTGGACACTTATAAAGAGTCTTACTTCAAGACCATCCAAGAGTTGTTGCCAAGAAGTTCAACACATTTTTCGTCAATTTTACCTCTAACATCGACTCATCTTACTTGCAGGACTCTGATATTGAGGACATAACGCGCACTGAAGAGTCAATGTATGTCTTTGAGATAACTGTTCCTGAAATATTATCAATAGTAAGAAATATGAAAAACTCTCCATCATTTGGGCAAGATCAGGTCGCTGTGACTTTAATAAAAAAGAGTATTCAAATCATAGCAGAACCTTTCCGCTTTATCATTAACTACGTTTTTGTGGAGGGTATTTTTCCGACTGAACTGAAATTAGCAGTAGTTAAACCCATTCATAAAAAAGGATCTACACAAGAACTCGGTAATTGTCGCCCCATTAGCCTCCCAACATCATTCTCCAAAATATTTGAAAATCTACTTTCTTTCCGTTTACTTTCCTTCTTTAAAAAGTTTTAAATATTCAGCAGACACCAACATGGCTTTATAAAAGGCAGAAGTACAGAAACTGCAATTTTTTTCTGATTGAACACTACTTATACTGCTTTGGAGAGGAGGTAAATTCCCATCGAGATGTTTCTAGACCTCTCCAAGGCGTTCGATTCTATTGATCACTGAAAAAGTTAGAATGTTACGGGATTCGTAAGAATTAATTAAAGCTCATTAAAAGCTATATCATAGGCAGAACTCAGCGGGTTGAGATAATTGTGCAGAAGGAGACATTTACTTCTGTCAAGATTCCTAAAGTCAAAGGTGTTCCCCAGGAGCGCATTCTTGGTCCCATCCTATTTCTAATCTATATCAATGATCTTACCAGTCTAATCAATTTAATCTTGCGATTTATGCGGACGATTCGAATATCATCACAACTGTGCCGGACTTAGATCTTGCTGTGCCACTGACAGATGGGGCCCTTATGTTCGCTGGTACGTGGTGCGATAAGAATTCCCTACAGTTGAATCTTAATAAGACGAAAGTAGCCTTTTTTCATACTGATGCATCTCGTCTTGCCTATCCTGATAGCATATGGTTACAGAATACTGAAGTGCAAATTCAGAAATCAGTAAAATTCCTCACATGGATGATGGGGTGATGATGATGTGGTGATGATGATGAGGTGATTATGATGGGGTTCACATTATCCCCACCCCCCCCCCCCCCCACCCCCCCCCCCCCCCACCCCCCCCCCCCCCCACCCCCCCCCCCCCCCACCCCCCCCCCCCCCCACCCCCCCCCCCCCCATGTAATACAAGCTATAAAACAAAAAATTCAAATTGAAGAAATCGAGCTCGGGGATTCAACCTGTTATATTAGGAGTTCAACACTATGTTCACTGCTCTACCAAGCTTTAAAAAAAAAGTTTCAAATTAAAAAATCCAGCGCGAGGATCGAACCTGTTATATTAGAAGTCCATAGTGCTCACTGCTATTTTAAAAAATTCAAATTATAATAATTATATTTTCAGGCAAAAGACAACCAACAATATGTTATCGACGAATGGGATTATATCTGAGTTCTGTATATACATTTTTCAATCACAAAATAATGCGATGTTATATTCGAGCTGTTATATTTTAAAGAGTCTCGCATAATTGATATTATTTCTGATTCGTTAATTTTTGGATATCTTGAATAGTTAACATGTTAAATTACATATGGGGGCCCAGAGGACTGAAATTATTTGATATAATGGAATGGGAGCTCCTTCGGAGATTCGGGGAAGTCATCTTTAGAGAGTTGGATATCAGATTACCTAGATTTCGTTGTTATTAGAGAGAACATTGTATCTTTACCAACGACTAAGTTGTTCAACAAGCATGCGTTACAACGACTACCATTTTCAACAACCTCATTTTCAACCCGGACCCCAACGGGTTGGTTCCCCCAACGGGTCTATTCACAACGGGTCCGTTAACGGACCCGTTGTGAACGGACCTGTTGTGAACGGACCCGTTGTGAACGGACCCGTTAACAAACCCGTTGTGAATGGACCCGTTAGGGGAACCAATCCGTTGAGGTCCGGGTTGAAAATGAGGTTGTTGGAAATGGTAGTCGTTGTAACGCATGCTTGTTGAACAACTTAGTCGTTGGTAAACATACAATGTTCTCTCTAATAACAATGAAATCTAGGTAATCTGATATCCAACTCTCTGAAGATGACTTCCCCGAATCTCCGAAGGAGCCCCCATTCCATTATATCAAATAATTTCAGTCCTCTGGCCCCCATATGTATTTTAACATGTTAACTATTCAAGATATCCAAAAATTAACGAAGCAGAAATAATATCAATTATGCGAGACTCTTTTAAATAAAACAGTTTGAATATAACATCGCATTATTTTGTGATTGAAAAATGTATATACAGAACTCAGATATAATCCCATACGTCGATAACATATTGTTGGTTGTCTTTTGCCTGAAAATATAATTATTATAATTTGAATTTTTTAAAAGAGCAGTGAGCACTATGGACTCCTAATATAACAGGTTCGATCCTCGCGCTGGATTTTTTAATTTGAAACTTTTTTTTAAGCTTGGTAGAGCAGTGAACATAGTGTTGAACTCCTAATATAACAGGTTGAATCCCCGAGCTCGATTTCTTCAATTTGAATTTTTTGTTTTATAGCTTGTATTACATGTATTGAGTTCGATCCCTGCACTCGATTTTTTAATTTGAAACTTTTTTAAAGAGCAGTGAATATAGTGTTGAACTCCTAATATAGATATACTGGGTTCAATTCTACATGTGGATATCTGTAGTGTGAATTATTTATGAATATGTCTTATCTGTTAAATAAATTTTTTCCCTTAACGAACTCCGTTATTAGCATAATCAATGAATGGATCACGAGTCTCCGAAGCCCCCATTCCATTATATCAAATAATTTCAGTCCTCTGGTCCTCCTGGAGCTATGGACTTCAAATATAGATATGACAGGTTCAATCCCCGAGCTCTATGTCTTAAATTTGAATTTTTTTTATAGCTTGTATTACATGTCTTAAAATCGATCCCTGCACTCGATTTTTCATTTGAATTGTTTTTTAAAGAGCAGTGAACACTATGGACTCCTTATATAACAGGTTCAATCCCCGAGCTCGATTTCTTCAATTTGAAACTTTTTTTAAGCTTGGTAGTGTTGGACTCCTAATATAACAGGTTCGATCCCCGCGCTGGATTTTTTAATTTGAAACTTTTTTTTAAGCTTGTTTAACATAGTGTTGAACTCCTAATATAGATATACTGGGCTCAATTCTACATTCAGTATGAATTTTTTTAAGCTCGATTATTTCAATTTTGAATTTTTTTTAAATCAACTTGGTACGTGACGTCACCTGTAATCCACCATATTGGATTTGAAAGAGGAAAGACCATAGATCCTCCATCTTTGATTTAAACCATAGATCTGTCATACGTCAAATATTGAATAAGATTACCCTCTGTTGAGAAGGTTCCAAGGGATTCCTGAACCGTGATCTGTAAGTCAGCTAACGAAAAATGAAACATTAAAATTTGTATAAGTGTCTCAAGGGCTCCATGTATTCCTATATATCGAACTCAGTCGTCTGAACCTGCCCGAAGACATCTGGAGGTCCCCATTTACAATTTCAGTTCTCTAGGCCCCCATAAAGACTCCAGAGGAATCCTATGCTTATTCTCATAGCCTCACGCATCCACCATCTTAGATTTAAAACATAGATCTGTCGTACGGCATACATCTGTCATTCGAAACTGTCAAATGTCATCTTGAATCATAGATATTTCAGAGCATAGATCTGTCATACGTCATCCCATCTGTCATTCGTAACTGTTAAATGTCATCTTGAATCATAGATATCTTAGAGCATAGAACTGTCATTCATCGTCATCTGTCATTCTCATTACTGTCAAATGTCATCATCTTGAACCATAGATATATAGAGCATCTAGAGCTGTCAACTCATCCAATCTGTCATTCGTTACTGTCAAATGTCATCTTGAATCATAGATATCTTAGAGCATAGAACTGTTATACGTCATCCCATCTGTCATTCGCTACTGTCAAATGTCATCTTGAATCATAGATATCTTAGAGCTTAGAACTGTTATACGTCAAACATTCAAATTTGAATGCGATTGAAATGCCCTCAGTTGGCAAGATTCTGAATGATGAGAATATAGAGATCTGTCATCTTGGAGCGCCCTCTGTTGGCCAGGTTCTGAATTACGATAAAAGAGTGATTTGTAAGAACGCCATCTGGTGGATAGGTTCTTAATGACGATAATACTGTGGTCCGCCATCTTGAAACGTCATCTTGGAACGCCATCTGTTGGTCAGGTTCCAAATTACGATAATACCGTGGTCCGCCATCTTAGAACGCCATCTGTTGGTCAGGTTCCAAATTACGATAATACCGTGGTCCGCCATCTTGAAACGCCATCATTTGGTCTCAGGAAAAATATTTCTTCGAAAGTATCCCCCTTCTTTTGTTCTTCTTCAGATAGCAAATGTTTTTTCAAATAATATTCGATATCGGTTATCTCATATGTACCAGTAGGTATAGTTAGGCTTGCTTGATCCTTGTCAAAATAGTAGAACTGAGTATTATCGTCTATATTCGGTATTGTATTATATGAATAGAATCCGATTAATGCAAGTCCGTACTGGCAATTTTCATCCAATTCGATTGGAGGAACGAAATCAATGGATAACGTTGAAGTGCGACTCTTCAGTGTAAATGTCACAGACATGACTGATGAAAATAAAACTAATAGTCAATATTTATAACATTTTATTCTGTAGAAATTCCAAACACAATTTTCCACAATTTTCAGTGTTATAGGTCTGATATTCATCTCTATTATATAGTATTTTAACGTTCAAGTAAATCACCAACTCCTTCGGTGGCTTCAAATTACCAAAACTATCGAAATATTCTGCAACATTTTCGTTTTTTTGTGTAAGCTGTCCAATGGCTCTCAGGTCCCTGTGAAGAATCCAAGTTGATCACCCCACATTCCTTTTTCCACGATTTTTTTGGTAAATTATCACGCATAAATACACCCCTGAAGTAAGGTATATATATATTTTTCGCATAATTTTCAATCTCATAATCGTATAGAGCTCTATTGGGCAGCTTAGTTAATAGTTTTTTTGTTTTTTTAAGTAAAGTCCATATCCTCGTTCAGATTTTTTCACGTAGAGCCCTTTACCTATAGATTCCATAGCCTTGTTATGGCGATGTTCTTCTTCCAACTTTTAAGTAGCATTTTTAGCGTCAACTACGGTTTTGGCAACAGCGCTACCCCCACTCACCAACATTTCCAAAGCAGATAGTCCAGCGAATATTGGAACTAAGGGTAGAAGACCCTCTGATTTTGATTCGAATGGAATAATTCTAGGTACTCGTATGTTTCTACGACCCCCTGCTTTCTTGATTGCAAGCCTTGCTGCTCTAAGTGCCTTAATGGATGACTTTTTCAGATTTCCTTCAATACCTTCTCTTTTCAACATTTTAGCAACAGGGTTGATAACACTCATTTTGAACGACTTTTTGAGACCCTTTCCTAGTTTACGTTTAGCTTTCATAATTCCTGTAACCATAAGAGCGTTAGATTTCTCTTTGAATTTAGCGTCCTTTGACTTAAATCGTTCCCAAGCTTTATCTTCGAGAATTTGATCAGCTTTATGTCTAACAGATAGATCTTTGCTTTTCGAGTAGGATATGTCGTGTTCTTCACAAGCGTCGTCGAGTTTATCAATCCCCGGATCACCTCTACGAAGACGTTCTTCTAACTTGGTACCAGGTCCACAATACGAATAACCTGGTAAATGTAACTCAATCGGTTATTTATTTATTAGTGTGTTGACACGTCCGTCACCTATGAAAGATAGCATGATAATGAAATGACTTCTTTCAATTCGAACAATATATGGAATCAGACATTTGAATTTAAAAAATTAAATCAGACATTTGAATTTAAAAAATTAAGTCTGATACGCCCCTGTAAATTTATGAATGATTTAATACAGAAATGATAGAAACAATATTGGCTGACACGTACATTCTACATAAATTTTTCATAACAGGAAATTAGAGACATTGTCGCAATAATTATGCGAGACTCTAGTATTACAGATTTCAAACGAATTCATGAAATCAACCATATATGCGAAAAGATTCACATTCCAGGAAATGTTTCTTGAATGATTTCGCTCATAATATTCACCGATTGAAAAATGTATAAACCGAACTCTGATAAAATCTCCTACTTCGATGATATCATAGTGTTGGTTCTCTTTACCCCTTAAAATTAAATGTAATTATAATAACAGATTTTTCAATTTGAATTTTTTTTTAAGCTTGGTAGAGCAGTGAACTCCTAATATAGATATACTGGGTTCAATTCTACATGTGGATTTCTTCATTATAATTTTTTTTTTAAGCTTGATAGTGTTGGATTTCTGATAAATAGGTTCGATCCTCGAGCTGGATTTTTTAATTTGAATTTTTTTTTTAAGCTTGGTAGAGCAGCAAACATAGTGTATAGATATATTGGGTTCAATTCATACATTTAGTATGATTTTTTTAAAAGTTTGATAGTGTTGGACTTCTGATATAGAGGTTCGATTTTCGTTGGATTTTTTAATTAGAATTTTTTTTTAAGAGCAGTGAACATAGTGTTGAATTCCTAATATAGATATATCGAATTTTTTTTTTGAGCTTGATAGTGTTGGACTTCAGATATAGAGGTTCGATTCTCGCGTTGGATTTTTTAATTTGAAATTTGGGGACACACCCTGTAGGTACAGTATATAGATTATTTCATTCAAAAATCGTGATAATCAATGTTGATATGAATAAATTATTCATTGAAAAATACGTAATAACTATAAATATATCTAACATTTGAAATTTCATTCGTTGAATGAATACTTTGGACATCTCTGTAAGTAAATCAATTAATTAGATACAAGGTCATTATTCCATTCGGAAACACATGTCTCTCTTATCTTTCTCTGTGATAACATCAACTTGAATTTATATCATATGTTTCGTTCTAATCTCATTGAATTCGAATGAAAAATTAATATTTAACACGGAGTTGTCGTCTATTAGTTTCATATTCGAAAATTACTATGAAATTTGATATCCAAATCTACGAAGACGACCTCCACAAGTCTCCGAAGGAACTCCTATGTACCAAAGAGTTTCACTTCCCCCGGTGGGCCTCATTTCTATATATCATATAATTTCAATCTCCTGAATACACAAAAAGACTCATGGGGACCACATGAAGACTCCTTGAGCCCCAGTGCCCCCATGAAGAATCACTGAGGGTCTCATAAAATATTTCAGTCCTCTGAGCCCCCCATACGAATTCTCATACATATATTTCAAGTAAGTAGCGCATGCGCAGAACTGACATTTCGGAGCAGAAATTCACGACCCATGACTCTTCGGTCTCGTGATATCCTGATACGCACGCTCCTTCCAGAGAGCATTTACGGCACTAATTACAGCCATTTTTCTTCTTCTTCTTTCTCATACATGTCACTTCTTTCATACGAAGATTTTTTTTCCTACTATCTCTTCTGGTCATTGATGTACACTTCTTTCAGCTCTTCAGCTTAAGACTTCTTTGGTTTTACTTCTTCCTGCTACCAACCGAGATTGATTTGTATATATTTCCCTTGTATAGTTTAATATGAATAATGGTCATTGACTCCAATACATAAATCAGAGAGGTCAGAGAGGTCATTGACCCCAAGGCAAAAGGGAACCATTTTCGGTAATTTCGACCTTAGATTTCCTTATGGGAATTTACATGTAAAAATGAGCAAAAGTGCGCTAGAATCGGCCTAGCTTATCTACTGCCATAGGACCTTTTTTAATTGTATTTTAACAAAGAATACAAAAAAAATTTGTCCGGTTGAAGAATAACGATTCCTCGCAATTATTTAAACAATTTCGGTTTAAACAATATGGCATGGGGTTGCCCCCTGGCAAATGCATTTATATCATCAGTAGGGTAATTTGAAGAGAATGGCATAAAAAAATTCAGGTGAAATAGTTTTCGGTACTCATGCGCAGATTCCTCCTGGACTATTAATAACATCTTTGATAAGCTGCCTGCCAATGCATCAAAGTTAGCATCATGTGGTTCATTTCAAAGCAATAAAGCATTTAACATCATTGTGATAAGTAAACATCAAAAAAATAAATTTCATGGCTCATCTGAATCATCAGACTATAGAGTATCTACCGCTGTTCGTCGAAAAAATGATGGGAAAAAATACATAGAATATGTTTACGATGAACTATCCCTGTGGTCAAAAAACTACACGCTTCAGAAAGCGTAAATATGAAGCAAGGATTAAGAAATTTCTCAAACATATGGCTTTAACAGTATTTTCGAAAACAAAAACGAGCTGGTAAAATTGCAAGCAAGGAACATAGAGAAGAAACTTCATATCAAACAGCGTGTGATTTTGATATGAAGCCTCTCAGATTTAATCAGAAACTTCACGGATTTTAATGAAAAATTTTAAATAAGTATTTATAGCTACATCAAAAACATTTTATCTGTGATATTTTAAATTCTTAGTTATGCCGCTAGAGCGCGTTTTTTGATATAATAACAGAAAATTACCGATTTCTTTAAAAATTTAAATGCAATAGCCTGACTTTTTTGTCATCAAAATTTAGTCTGATGATACCAAAATAGGCGAGTGAAAACTGTATCTCGATATCTTATTTCTTGCCTGAGATATCGAAGAAAGAAAATTCAATTATCATGAAATTCTGTAAAAGACGCTATAACTCCGTTATTTATTTTCATTTATTTCAAGAATCAATGATGAAATTTCATAATTTCACGATTTTTGAATAATAAATAGTATACTTATTTCAAAAACTTCAAGCAAAAACGTGTTGGGGCATAATGATCAATGAATATAATATGCAAGTGCAAGGTAGTCATAATATGAAGAGTAGGCCAGAGAGGAAAAACAAATGCCTAAAATAAACTTGTCAAAATATGTTAAAATTAAACTTAGTGGCAGTTTCATGAGTTTTTGTAGCACACACAAGGACTAAAACTATTGAATGAAATGCGTTCTCAAATGAAGAAGTTCTTGATATTATTGCGTTATATTTTGAATATTTTCAAAATGCGAAATTTACACAATGAGTATACAGAGCTCGATAACTAAATCGGCGTTGCGCCGTGCAATAATTTGGTGGGCATATTTGAGGAATATAGGGAATTCTCAAGGTCTGAAGGTGTCAATGTTACGCAAATTTTGCACTAAACGCGGAAAAATTCTCGCATGGCGTAAACGACGATTTGGATAGAGACCTTTTTGGGCCAATGCCGCATTTTGAAGACATTCAAAGTATACCGCAATTATATTAACATTTTCATTGTTTGTGAAAGACATTTCAATCGTTTTCAGTCCTTACTTGTATGTGCCACAAAAACTTATCACACTGGCACTATAAGTAAAATTTTAATATTTGTTGACTTTAGGCATATATATTATGAGTACCTTGCACTTGCATAATTATTACATTGATTATTATGCTCCTAGACGTTTTTTTTTCAATTTTTTCAACTAAGAATACTGTTTTTTGAAAATCATAAAATAATGAAATTTCATCATTGATTCTTGAAAAAAGACGAATAAATAAAAATGAATACTGGTGTAATGGTGTTTTCTTATGAAGATATGATAATTGAATTTTCTTTCTTCAATATTTCAGGCTGAGAATAATATATGGAGATACGATTTTCACTCGCCTATTTTGGTATCATTACACCACATTTTTATGACAAAAACTTCTGGTTATTGCATTCAAATTTTTAGAGAAATTAGCAATTTTCTGTTATTAAATCAAAAAACGCGCTCTAGCGGCGTCACAAAAAATTTTACATATCAATAATAAGATGGGTTTGATGGAGAGATAAATGCTTCTTCCAACGAGACCAACGTTGTAGAAATTCGTTCAGTCGTTCAGTTACAGCTGTTCATTCAAAAAACATTGAATCGCCCCACCACTTCATTTCAGTAGATACGTCAAAAAGTTATGAACAAAAATTACTGGAATGAAGCTATGCTTGAAAACACACATATTCTGTGATACTACTAGTGTATTTACTAGATGTGTTTCAGAGAAAAATCACTTTAAAAGTTTTAGATGGCAGTTACGCCCCCTGGCGGACATCTTGAAAACCTGAAAATAATTTCCAAGATGTTCTGTTCGCCCTTTTAGTCATAATATTTTTTACCGCAAGTCAATACGACCAATACTTCACGAGATACAACACTTCGCATTCTTATCTGGCCACCCAGTACACTCAAATGTACATTGAATATTTTTTTTTTTAATATTTTTTATTACGTTTTTCTGTCATTGTAAGTAGATATACTATTTATGTTCTGCACCTGAAGTCACCCATTTATTGGCGGGAAATTCAAACAACCGTGGATGACGTTTCTGAGCGGATGTCGGCAATTTTCCAAGATGGCGGACCTCGGTATTATCGTAATTTGGAACCAGTCGCTCGATTCTTGAATCTCGAAATCGGCATATTACTGTCGATTTTCGACATATTTCGATAGTTTTGTATGAAGGCGATTCTTGAAAGTCGAATTCAAGATAAAATCGTCAATTGTTGTTCGAGATTGCATCGAATGGGTGAAACCGTTCTACTTATTGAAGTGTCGAATGTTACTGTCGAATTTGCATTCTGTCAGAGAATTTTTTCAGCGCTAACCTAGAACAAGTTTTAACAATTCAACAACTTCCTTGACATTTTATTTGGTCATAATTCAATTTTATTCTGTTTTATTAGTATTTATTCATTTCTTGTTAGTATTTAGTACTGATGAATCCAAATATAGCATAAGGAGTGGCAATAGAGAACATGGAAGGTCATGCTCCCCGACAAATAATAAACTATATCGATGCGTTTCACATGAGTGATTTTAATTTTAAAAAGAATTTCAGATTAACAAAAGCAGTTACCTACGAATTAATCGAAATGGTTACACCATATATGCAAGAGCGAACACGGGCATCAGGACTATCCATTGAAAGAAAGGTAAACATTCTTGTTTGTTGTTGAATGGATTTGGAAATAATATTTACAGGTTTTAGCAACAATCAACTTTTTTGCAGCAGGGAGCTATCAGACAGGTGTCCGCCAAAATGTTACATTAGGAATATCGCAAGCTTTCGTTACTAGAAGTGTAAAAGAAGTCACGGAGGCTTTGAATAGGCCAGAAATATTTGATCGATGGGTTCGTTTTCCTGAGAATATTGCAGAAATGAATGACCTTCGTCAGAAGTAGGCAGATTGCATGTAGATAAACAGTTAATGCAGTATACATATTTTTATAATTAACTGTTCCTTGCAGATTTTACAACAAATATAGAATGCCAGGTGTGATTGGGTGCATAGATTGCCCTCATGTAGCTATATTTCCTCCTCCTATAAACCTCCCAAA
This sequence comes from Cynegetis impunctata, assembly GCA_030704885.1. NCBI lineage: Eukaryota > Metazoa > Arthropoda > Insecta > Coleoptera > Coccinellidae > Cynegetis > Cynegetis impunctata. The sequence goes on from JARQZK010003800.1 coordinate 72,712, forward strand.
CTTTTCAGAGAATATTTTCGTCAATAGAAAGAACTATCATTCAATAAATGTCCAATTGGTAGGTACCCCTTATTATAAATTAGGCAGTAGTACATTATACTTTTTCAGATATGCGATGTTAACTTATACATATATCATGTTAATGCTATATTTCCTGGAGGTTGCCATGATTCCCACATATGGAATACTAGTAATGTCCAGCAAATACTAAGGAACATCTATAATCCAGTTGGCGAAGGATATTTTTTGTTAGGTACATACCATTTTTGTATACTAATAATTACAATGTATGTATTCTAGGTGATTCTGGCTATGGACTACGTCCATGGCTTTTCACTCCTTTAGAAAATCCACATGGTGAACAAGAAGACAGGTACAATATGAGACATAAGAGTGCTAAAGCAACCATAGAACGTGTAAATGGTATACTAAAAATGAGGTTCCGATATTTGTTAAAACATAGAGTTTTACACTATAGTCCAACCGTGGCCTCCAAAATAATTCATGCATGTGTAGTACTTCACAAAATATGCATTTTAAGAAACATAGAGATTGAGGAAGATGATGAAGATTTCGATTTTGGTTTAATAAATGAACCACCTAATAAGAAGAACAATGAGAATGCACGCGTTAATCCAGAGTTGGCAGCTGGAAGAAGAGTACAAAGAAAAATAAGTAATCAATTACAAGATTAAGTTATATGTGAATGAATTTGTAAAAGTAATTTCAGAATTTATTTTGAACTAGGTACCCTTGTGTATCACTAAGAGCAAAGATTATTTCACTTGGTTTAACCTGTTTATAGAAACAGAAGTTTCGTTCTGTAATCTTTCATTCAGGCTGTATGTTTACATAGAAGTTGCAAATACGACAAACAAATATATCTATTACAAGAAATAAAAAATGGATAAAAAAGAAACAAAGCAAATAAAATAAAAATTAAACTATTTGTTGCATATATGGTTGGCAATTTTTTTCTAAAGCCACGGTCTGCCTTTCCATCAATTCTGTTTTTTTGGTGTAATACCTCTCCCTAATTGCTAAATCTCTATCCGAGTTTTGTGCTAGCACTTGTGTTGCATTTGCAGCTAATGCACGGTGTAAACCTCTCCTTTTTTTTGGTTTCTTTTATATATGTATGATCAAGCTTAGGGCTTGGAGTTCTAGCAACGTCAATTACCTCAACTGCAGATGAAACATTTGCAATTTCTTCCTCCCAATTAAATAGTATTTTAGTTTCAGGGATTTCAGTATTTCCTGAAACAGTTGTGGGATTCATCGATTCCAATACCAATTTCTCGTTTGGAGTTAAAATATCCACAATGGGTGGCCCTCCTCCCGTTCCTTGCATATAATTTTTCATCAATACCTGCTTTTTCTTTGTGGTGCATTTCATATCCTGCCAAGTCTAAAAAATTGCTTATAAAGAAAAAAGTCTTGATTAACAGAGAAAACTTACCTTTTTCCACTGCATCTACTGTTTAATTGCACCCGGCGTGGAATTTAATACTTGAGATATACTTTCCCACTTCTCCATACAGTCTTTCTTTGTAAAACTATGAGAGAACATTTAGCAATTCCTTGTCTCTAGTGACCATTTCTACTAGTTGCTCTTTTTGCTGTTAGTAGATAAGCTATGTAGGTTCTAGATCGGAAGTCGGCCATTTTGTGGCGGGAAATTCAACAGCAAATCAGTTATGCGCATGCGCGAACTCGGGACGGGAAGTCGGCCATTTTGCGAACGTCGGCCATTTTCCAAGATGGCAGACCACGGTATTATCGTAATTTTGAACCTGACCAACAGATGGCGTTTCAAGATGGCGGACCACGGTATTATCGTAATTTGGAACCTGACCAACAGATGGCGTTCAAAGATGGCGTTTCAAGATGGATGTCTATGGTATTATCGTCATTAAGAACCTGACCACTAGAGGGCGTTCTTACAGATCACGTTTATACAGATCACTGTATTATCGACATTAGAAACCCGACCACCAGATGGCGTTTCAAGATGGCGGTTCATGATATTATCGTCATTAAGAACTTAGCCACCTTGGTGGCGTTCTTACAGATCACTGTATTATAGTCATTCAGAACCTGGCCAACAGAGGTCGTTCCAAGATGACAGATCACTATATTCTCATCATTCAGAATCTCGCCAACAGAGGAGGTTTCAATCGCATTCAAATTTAAATGTTTGACGTATGACAGTTCTATGCTCTGAGATATCTATGATTTAAGATGACATTTGACAGTAACGAATAACAGATGGGATGACGTATGACAGTTCTATGCTCTAAAATATCTATGATTCAAAATGACATTTGACAGTTATGAATGACAGATGAGATGACGTATGACACATCTATGCTCTAAGATATATATGATTCAAGATGACATTTTACAGTTACGAATAACAGATGGGATGACGTATGAAAGATCTATGCTCTGAGATATCTATGATTCAAAATGACATTTGACAGTTCTATGTTTTAAATCCAAGATGGTGGATGCGTGAGGCTATGAGAATAAGCATGGGGGCCTAGAGGACTGAAATTGTAAATAGGGGCCTCCAGGTGTCTTCGGGCAGGCTCTTTTCGTTAGCTGACTTACAGATCACGGTTCAGCAATCCCTTGGAACCTTCTCAACAGGGGGCAATCGTATTCAATATTTGACGTATAACAGATCTATGGTTTAAATCAAAGATGGAGGATCTATGGTCTTTCCTCTTTCAAATCCAATATGGTGGATTACAGGTGACGTCACGTACCAAGTTGATTTTCAAAAAAATTCAAAATTGAAGAAAGTGAGTGCGAGGTTTGAACCTCTATATTAGGAATACAACACTGACAAGCTCAAAAAAAATTCATACTGAAGAAATCCTCATGTAGAATTGAACCCAGTATATCTATATTAGGAGTTCAACACTATGTTCGCTGTTCTACCAAGCTTAAAAAAAAATTTTAAATTAAAAAATCCAGCGCGAGGATCGAACCTATTTATCAGAAGTCCAACACTATCAAGCTTAAAAAAAAATTCATAATGAAGAAATCCACATGTGGAATTGAACCCAGTATATCTATATTAGGAGGCCATGGCTCTACCAAGCTTCAAAAAAAATTTCAAATTGAAAAATCCAGCGCGAAGATCGAACCTGTTATGTTAGTTCTGAATAATAATTGAAGATTATCCAAATGACATATTATGACTAATCTATATTCAAAATATTATACAAGTCGAGACTTGTATATATCTTGTTGAAATTAAACCACTGATTTACTCTTCTTGTTCTTTATTCTCCTACAACATTTCTCTGTCTACATTGTTTAAAACTTTATTTTTATTAAAATACATACATTCTAAAATTGCATAGCTTTCAATTGTTGGATTTATGTTACAGAAGGCATGAATTACATTCTCAATAGATTTATTGCTATTCCAAGTAATTTCTTTGACAATAATAACAAATTTACGATAACAAAAAGGAAAATTGATATTTTGTAACATCTCAATTCTTATGTTCAAAATATCATTCAACTTGATAAGTTCAGATACATCAGATTCGGTGAAATATAAACCATTTTCCCATTTTCAGATGGAGAATACTTCTTCTTCTTCATAGAAAAACACCTGAGCTCCACTATTGTTTTCTCCTACCCCATTATTCTCAATTTCATGAGTGATTCCCATTCATATTCATCAAATGACATGACACCATCGTTACAGCTTACTCTCACTGCAGAGCTGAAGTCTCGAGCTGGACTGAAACCATTTTCTACTGGAAATATTCCAGTTTGAAAGCCACAATTTAAAATGAAATTTTTTTCGTTTTTGGCTTTAACATCGTAGATATCCAAAATTCTATCAAAATCTTCGTTGATAAAACCACTGTCTTGGGACATCTTGCTACTTCAAACTTCAATACTCAACTGAACTTAAATCCATGAATCATGTGACTTTGGCATACCCAGCCAATGAACGAACACCTTATTTCCTTTTCTGCGCAAGACTTTTTCAACCAAGTAAACGTCAGAGTATTTAGCTTTCTGTAATTCCTCATCGTAAAAACCACCACTATTGGGATGTCATTTAGTATTCTCAAGAAGATAAGTAACAGGATTGGTTATCTGAACGTTAACGATTTTGAATAGCTTAGTAGTCCAGTTAGGTGTATATCCTTTTGAAAACACATGCTTGGCCTTACTGATTCGCACTATATCGCCAACATTAAATTTATTTCTTCCAGCAATCTTTATGTGAGAATATACTGAATGCAGTAAGAGTTTTTCATTTTTCTTAGTGACGTCACGTGGCTTCATTCCAATAGTTCCATGTTTGGAATCATTATATTTGTCAACGTTGTTTTCAAGCACATCTATCCACTTGTAAGTTCCATTCAATGAAAAATATCGAAACAATTTATCCTTGAGAGTGCGTATAACTCGTTCAACAGCTATACGTATTATAGTAATTAGTATTATATTTTTTCATTAAATTCTGAAATTTTGTATAGAAAAATTCCTTTCCTTGATCCGACTGTAGATTCTTAGGCCTTCGACCACTTTGCTTGAGTACATCCGAAAACGCACTAGTGACTTCTTCACCTGTCTTCGTTTTCAATGCTCTAGCGGCTAGAGCTGTTTGTATGGGCTAGAGTCTAGCCCATACAAACTTTGAAAAACAATCAATGGCTACAAGAATAAATTTTTTTTCCTTATTTTCACGAGTATACATGTCCATCTGACCCAAATCGCATTGCCACAAGTCATCTAATCCCTTAATGATTGTAAGTCTTCGTATGAAATTTCTATGTGTGGGTTTATGTAGTTCTTCAACTACTTGATTTTTTCTCATGAATCGATCAAGGATTTATTAACTTAAAATTTATCATTCAGCTTCTTAAATCTCTATGATTTGACGATCACCAGATATTATCATTGATTATTGTTCTTGGTGATTTATTAACTTCAATTTTATCATTCAGCTTCTTCAATTCATTTCCAAGATTTGTAAGTTTATCATCAATAATATTTGTCCTACTACGCATATTCAATTCGTGAGTTCCAAGCACCTCACCTGAAATTTTCCTCAGTTTCTTTTCGAGTAAGCCTTGTTGTCTCATTAGTTTTGTATCAAGAGTGGCTTTCAGACCTGTGACCATATCATTGAAATATTGCTTCTGTCGTTTATTTTGTTCAGTAATGTCTATCTTTATGTGATTGAGTGATTTATTTATTGAATTCTTGAAAGAATAGAATTTCTCTCCTAATTTATCGGTATCTTGGACTGTAGATTCAATCGCTTGATTGAGTTTAGAAATATCAGGTTTCACCTCATTCGTCCTAGAATCCACGTACTCTTTCGTAGTCGCATCCGAATCACTTGTTGGTATTTTAACGTTACAGAGTTTATGCGCACCAAAATCAAAGTCACCTGGCGCATTCGTGGGAAATCCTTCAATCTTCATACGTTTCACGTGAGATGTACGAGACGAGCGACCAAACTTATCAATCGACATGATTAGATTGAATACTTTTCCAATCTACTTTAGTATATAACATTAGCTTCACGAAGCTCCTCGATAATTGACTCGATTTCATTGTCATTAGAGGAATTTCCTGCAAGCTTAGAAGCGTATAATAAACGGAGTCGATCTACGATCTCATTTACATTATCCCAGTATACATACTCTATGGGTTTATCGTTATAAGTTATCAATCCTTTTCCACTCTGCTGAGAAGGAAGCAATCGCTTGATAATATATCTATATTTATCACTCTTACTACTTCTGACTTGCTTTGTGGGGTCAAATCCCCTTTTATGTACATTTGTTATTTCCAGAATCCTTCCATAATTTTCTTTATCTTCATCGGTATATTCTTGAGGATCTTTCATAAAAATCAGCTCATAAATACCGTGGGTACCGATAAATGACTGACCTCCAATAATAATGGTACCACTTTTATTGAAATTAATAACAGTGTTGCCGAGAGTCCACTTCGATATCTCAGGATCGTATTTTGGTCCGAAAGTAGGATCAATTTGTGTCGACTGATTCCAAGCCTGATTGACATATTTACGTACTGGTTCTGGATATTGTCCGAAGTATTCATTCAACTGCTCGGAATTTTTGTAACGTGTCAATTCCCCGCTTAACCGCCGCTACTGAATTCTTCATCGAGGTACCGTGATTCGCGCTGTCAGATGATGCCTCACTTTTAAAGCTACTATAAACCCACAGCTAGAGCTACCAAGAAACTAGGAACAAGATAAGGCAAAGATCAAAAGTACAATCCACCTAGGATAGAATCTAAAACGTTAAAATAAAAAAAGAACAGATAAGTCTCATTCTGTGTAATAAGAACATAGTTAATACCTTCATTTTATCTTGTTGTTATTACTGAAAACAAACTAGAACCCATGTATGTTCAACCAATCTCCCAGCTAGCTCGGGCATAAATATATCTTAAAAGGGAGAGTGGTTACATTTTTCAACTCGTTAAATAGTTGCTGTGATTTTTCAAGATCATCTCCTACTAAAATAATTTTATCCTCATCTTCATCATCAGAGAACTTCTCAATTTTAGATTCAGCTACTATATCAGTTAGTATAAATCTTGGAGGAGAAACTATCTTCGATCGTTGAAATTTCGCTATTGGTTCAAACGGTGAGCTAGCGTTAGAATCTTCACCAACTTCACTAGGTTGATTGATTGATATTGATGGAGGATATTTCAATGGAGTCGAGTGGAAAGACTTCGTGAACGGACCCGTTACCGGATCAGTTACGAACGGGCCCGTTAACGGATCCGTTACGAACGGACCCGTTGTTATCCTTCACTATGACTACAAATCCATATTTATCTGCGTTCCAACACAGAGAGCATAATTCCTTGAATTCATCATACGTCATATCTGGGCTAACATGTTCATCATAAACATGACGTAGGTTAATATCATCCTGTTTGAAAAGGACTATTATGTTGTCGTTGTCGCGTGTTAGATGTTTTTTCATAGAAACGTATGTTTGACATAGAAATGCTACATCAATAGACTTATGCCGACCCATAGAATAATAATCCTTGATATTATTTTGCTTGTCACCCATTATATCATCGAAAATGAAGATTGAATTCTCTTGTGCTTCACAAGGATCAATGATCTCATCACTTTCCTTGAATGGATTATATCCCATGTCGGGTATACTCTTGAGAACCTGCTCCAATAAGCGATATTTGAGCTGATAAAGACTTTTCGAGAAAATATAAACGTTCTCAAATCTAAGACCGTTCGGATTGAAAAGTAAACTCAGTAAAGCATTTCCTGACCCACTAGGACCAGCTATAAGAAATCTACAACTGTTTGGGAATAAATCACCATGTCTTTTGACAATCTGATCCTCGAAAATATCTAAATTCTCAATAGGTAGCTTAGTTGTTTGTTGTATGACAGACATCTTGATACTAGTGTATTTTTTTTTAAAATCCCTATATAAATATATAATTATTTCAAAGACAATTCGCTTTTATGTTTCTTTAAATATTGATAAATAATACATTCACATCTACAAGATCCGAAGGATTCACATTTTGAGCAAGCTATTCCATCAACACAGTCTGTATCTAGTTCTCTCCCAATACATTTCAGAGGACAACAATATATTTTTTCATCAATTTTATTCCAACGTCGTTCATCTTCTATTATGTTGCATTCAGTTTGTCGATGTTTATCTATGCAATATATGGTTGAACCACACCCCATACACTTTACATGATTATCGTAAAATATATATTTTTTAGGTAGAGAAGTTATTTTTACATTATAGAAACATCTGATTACAACAAGAACGAACATAGATATAAGAAGATATATTGATATGAATATATATTTCACTATTATTTCATTGAGTGACTCGTCAGACATCTTCACTCTTTTAATGCTCTATGTATACTGAATACTATTCGATGAATAGGTTAGAAGTCACTAAAACAATAATTCTTCACACCGTTTTTATTAAACATCTTCTAGATTCACATTTCAGTTTACTGAATCTATTTTGATTATGGAAAACATCAGCCCAGGGATCCAAGGACATACGTTTAAAGGAATCAAACATCTTCTTAGCCTCATAAGCTAAAATTTTCTTCTTTAATATTTTTATATTTTCAATATGTTGATCTATAGCAGACATGACGGTATGTTGTACTATTTCGGTATGAAGTTCCAAATCCATTCAAACAAATCTATAGAATTTGTCATACTGCACATGCGCTCCCCACTACCACTTTAGTGGAATCCAACCATAATTTTCTACATTTGTTATTTGAAGCGACAATCCAATAGAATTCAATTTATTCAATAGAAAATCATATTTTGGTTTTCCCTTCACATATACGATATCTACATTGGTTAGTAGTTTTTTGAGAATAGCATCTATTTCTACGTACGATACGTTCCCCTCTGAATACCTTAGACCATGATGATATCGTTCCAAGTATCTGATTTGTTTCTTATCTTCTAGAGTAAGTGTGGAATATTCTCTTGGAGGTTTGAATATGAAATGAACGACTTGATTTCGATTATTTATAGCTATCTCTTTCGGGCAAAATTCTCCAGCAATTACGAATCCTTGGATATCTAACGTTACAACCTTCTTCTTCAAAGTATTTTCTTCAACTAATTAGAAAGATGTCACCTTCCTTACAGTTTCACTTAGGGGGAGATATTCGATGACGCAATCATGTATTATTATACAGTATGCTCTTATAGATGCAGGAAATCCATTTCTAACGTGAATTTCCAATTTAACATCCACGGTAGAAGATTTGAAGCTTTCATCGCGTCTAGAGCTATCGATTACAAATATAGCTCGTGACTTGAATTGTACATAATCAAGTAGAGCGGCCTTCTTGTCATTCATATAACTTGATGAAAAATCCGAATAGTTATGATGAGCTTCGGCGAAATCGTTCCTTTCGAAATCTAAATTCAGGTTTTTTGGGGTATATATTCACCGTTCAAAAGTAGTCTCACATCTGATACGTCAATGTTATCTAAAGAATTTGGATCTTTAATATCATTTTTTTTCTATTTTTATGGAAGCAACAAATTATGTATCGAGAAAATTCGATAATTGATCCAGTTTTCACGTTCAATACTTCCTTAGTGGAACCTTGTGTAAGAACAGGTTGTTCATGCAACTCCCAACGTCTGAACGGGATTAAAACGGGTCTATCCATTTTGATTGATTGAAGAAGTTCTTATTTGAGAGGATCTGATGGATAAATATGTTTAACTCTTAATTCCATACTCTGAATATAAATTTTTGCTTTGCTAACTTCAGCAGCTTCCCCCACTCCAGCACTAACCAGCGTTGCATTCTTGTCATTGCGAGCTCGAACGAAACGAATCAGCTGTTTTCCACAAATAGCGATTCGATAATCGTTGAACATATTCAGGAGATGACTCAGCGGTATTCGTAAATTAAAGCTTTCATCTTGATTTGTAATAGGACCGTTTGGATAATTCCATCCTGCAATAGCCAGTTCGCGAATTTCAGCTTTCTCATAACATAAAAATCCTCGTACAGTACTAACAAGTCCTGGATCTTTAACTGTATCTATCTAGCTTCCACACAGTTCGTGAGATATTGAATCTAAAAGGAAAGCACCTGCGTTATTCACCAACGAAACATCTCCTGTACATGCAGTTTTATTCAATTTTCCTCTGATAATGACAGCTGCATCGTTCGTGAGAAGCCAAACAGCAGGTCTATTGATGCCAATCTCGATGGTGTCGTTATTTTCAAAGGATTTAATGAAAGGTAAATATGTCCGACTTTCAACTCTGACGATTGAATCATCATTGACGAGAGGGTGGTACAGATCGAAAGCCTGGCCGGATAACATGACCTATAGATTGTAAAAATATTTTATTTTCTAACGTCAGGTGTGATCTGGATGGCTGTTGAATGACCAATGGTTTATGTTCTCTTACACCTATATTTTTATACTTGAAGGAAAAAATCAAAACCATTTTTTAAGTTCCAATCTAAGTATAATTTCTTCACCTCTGAAATTAACCAGTTCAAAATCTTGATCCCGAATATTCAGAGTTATATTATATATCTTATTCTTCAACACAGGAAGGTATATTAAATTTCTCGGTGTTTCGTCTATCGCGTAACCTGGGTTTACGTTCACCGAAAATTCGTATGTGAAGGTCTATCGTTGTGAAATGCTCCCTCGCTGATATTACTATCTATATGTATAGTTGTAACTTTAACGATTTTCACAGGTAAATCTGACTCATGAACCTTGCCAGCTTCTAAAATCTTATCGGAGAATCCCAATAGCCTTTCTAAGGAATTTTTCTTCGTAAAATCGATAGAGTATGACTTGTGAAATATCTCGCTTCTTAAAGTATTATTATTTTGTCTCAGGAAAAATATTTCTTTGAAAGTATCCTCCTTCTTTTGTTCTTCTTCAGATAGCAAATGTTTTTTCAAATAATCTTCGATATCGGTTATCTCATATGTACCAGTAGGTATAATTAGGCTTGTTTGCTCCTTGTCAAAATAGTAGAACTGAGTATTATCATCTATATTCGGTATTGTATTGTATGAATAGAATCCGATTAATGCAAGTCCGTACTGGCAATTTTCATCCAATTCGATTGGAGGAACGAAATCAATGGATAACGTTGAAGTGCGACTCTTCAGTGTAAATGTCACAGACATGACTGATGAAAATAAAACTAATAGTCAATATTTATAACATTTTATTCTGTAGAAATTCCAATCTCTATTATATAGTATTTTAATGTTCAAGTAAATCACCAACTTCTTCGGCGGCTTCAAATTACTAAAACTATCGAAATATCCTGCAACATTTTCGATTTTTTTGTAAGCTGTCCAATGGCAGCCAGGTCCCTGTGAAGAATATAAGTTGATCACCCCACATTCCTTTTTCCACGATTGATTTGGTAAATTATTACGCATAAATACACCCCTGAAGTAAGGTATATTTTTCGCATAATTTTCAATCTCATAATCGTATAGAGCTCTATTGGGCAGCTTATTTAATAGTTTTTTTGTTTTTTTAAGTAAAGTCCATATTTTCACGTAGAGCCCTTTACCTATAGATTCCATAGCCTTGTTATGGCGATGTTTCTCTTCGAACTTTTTAGTAGCATTTTTAGCGTCAACTACGGTTTTGGCAACAGCGCTCAACAACATTCCCAAAGCAGATAGTCCAGCGAATATTGTAACTGAGGGTAGAAGACCCCCTGATTTTGATTCGAATGGAATAATTCTTGGTACTCGTATGTTTCTACGACCACCTGCTTTCTTGATTGCAAGCCTTGCTGGATGACCTTAATGGATGACTTTTTCAGATTTCCTTCAATACCTTCTCTTTTCAACATTTTGGCAACAGGGTTAATAACACTCATTTTGAACGACTTCTTGAGACCCATTCCTAGTTTACGTTTAGCTTTCATAATTCCTGTAACCATAAGAGCGTTAGATTTCTCTTTGAATTTAGCGTCCTTTGACTTAAATTGTTATCAAGCATTATCTTCGAAAATTTGATCAGCGTTGTGTCTAACAGATAGATCTTTGCTTTCCGAGTAGGAAATGTCGTGTTCTTTACAAGCTTCATCGAGTTTGTCAATCCCCGGATCACCTCTACGAAGACGTTCTTCTAACTTGGTACCAGGTCCACAATACGAATAACCTGGTAAATGTAACTCAATCGGTAATTTATTTATTAGTGTGTTGACAAGTCCGTCACCTATGAAAGTTACCATGATAATAAAATGACTTCATTCAATTCGAACAATATATGGAATCAGACATTTGAATTCAAAAAATTAAATCAGACATTTGAATTTAAAAAATTAAGTCTGATACGCCCCTGTAAATTTATGAATTATTTAATACAGAAATGATAGAAACAATATTGGCTGACACGTACATTCCACATAAATTATTCATAACAGGAAATTTGGGACATTGTCGCAATAATTATGCGAGACTCTTTTAAATATATCCTTAGTAGTATTACAGATTTCAAACGAATTCATGAAATAAACCATATATTCGAAAAGACTCACATTCCAAGAAATGTTTCTTGCATGATTTCGCTTATAATATTCACCGATTGAAAAATGTATAAACCGAACTCTGATAAAATCTCCCACTTCGATGATATCATATTGTTGGTTCCCTTTAGCCCTTAAAATTATATAATTGCCAACGGATTTTTCAATTTGAAATTTTTTTTTTAACTTGGTAGAGCAGTGAACTCCTTATATAGATATACTGGGTTCAATTCTACATGTGGATTTCCTCATTATGAATTTTTTTTTCAAGGTTGATAGTGTTGGACTTCTGATAAATAGGTTCGATCCTCGCGCTGGATTTTTCAATTTGAAATATTTTTTTAAGCTTGGTAGAGCAGCGAACATAGTGTTGAACTCCTAATATAGATATACTGGGTTCAATTCTACAAACAAAATTCAGTATGAATTTTTTTTTAAGCTTGATAGTGTTGGACTTCTGATATAGAGGTTCGATCCTCGCGTTGGATTTTTTAATTTTAAATTTTTTTTAAGCTTGATAGTGTTGGACTTCTGATATAGAGGTTGGATCCTCGCGTTGGATTTTTCAATTTGTAATTTATTTTTAAGCTTGGCCATGGACTCCCAGTCAGCACAAGTACGTCCTATGGACATTTTAAAAACGTCCACTCTGGACATTCAGGACGTCCCGAGGACGTCCATTTCTGGGCGACGGACGTCTTATGGACGTTTTGAGGATGTCCAATGTTACTAATCAGGATGTCCCGGGGACGACCATTTTAGGTCCAAATAGGTCGAAAAATGGACGTTCATTGGACCTAAAACTGACGTTTTCGGGATATTCAAAATATATTCATCGGACAAATTTAGAATCTTTTTACGAAGTGAAATAAGTACATACTAGCATATATTTTATTGGCATATATGTACAAGTTCATTATACTTATTAAATCAAAATTTTTATGGTCTGCAAACCTGGCGCTCTCGAGCTCGTTTGAGCCACTGCAAGGAATCTTCGGTTTCTTTTTGATTTCCGGCTTTGTTGGCTTTTTCTGTTCAATGATTAGGTAAAAATCTTGATATGTTTCAAGTATTTGCATTTATTTATCCTCTCAAAAACAAAATGAAGTGAGAAACTTCATTATCAATAGTAAGTGCAATCACATGGAAGCATACATCAGTGTCAGTGTTATCAGTGATTTGAAATATTTCATGATTTCATAATATAAAATGACTTGCCTGTATAGTATATTATTATGCTTCTGCTCTGCTTTCACTTGCTTTCACACCACAATACCAATTTGGATAACAGTTGGTATGAATGATGGAAATAAGACGATTAGTCCGTAATAATGTTCAGAAGTACAAATTCCGGGGGCTCTATTTTATATGTGGATAAATAACCCAGATAGCACAAATTCGTCCAATGTACTCACAATGGAAGTCTACTCATGTACATTTAAATGTCCAGTGGACGTACACATAAAGTGCAATGGACGTCGAGGGAACGTACACTGGACGTCCTGAGTTCACAAGTTTGGACGTTCATAAAACGTACACAAAAAACGTCCAGTGGAAGTGTTGGCGGTACTGACATTAACGTTTTATGTACGTTCACTGTAGGTTTTATGTATGTCCACCTGAGGTTTTATGTACATCCACTGGATGTTTTGTGTCTGTCCACAGGAGGTACTTTTTCTACAGGCTGTCCAAAATTATTTTCTTGCAAAATTCTGCTTTTCTGGCAATTTTTAAAATGTCCATAAGCAAACATTTTAATTATACCTTGTAACTTTTGACCAAATTTAAAAATTCTTTTGCAATTAATCACCATTTTTTAAGACCGGATTTTGGACTAACTGGTTTTGATTTTAAAGAACTTCAGAAGGTTAAGATCAAAATGAAAAGAAAAGTAATTTCAATGAAGTTATATTTTCATATAAAGAAATAATAAATAACAATTAACTTAAAAAATGTTTTCTGGAGTTATATTTTCAAATAAAAAATTACAATCAACTTAAAAAATGTTTTCTGGAGTTATATTTTCAAAATATGAAAATAAATAACAATAAACTTAAAAAATGTTTTCAAATGAAGAATAATTAACCTAAACAGTGTTTTCTTTTTTTCCGCGTTCCGTGCACCTCTTCAACCATTTTGCCGTTTTCTTTTCCACACATTTTTGTGTTGCTTCAGGAAAAGCCTTTTGTGCTGCTTCTGCAGAAAAAAAAATATTTTTTTACCATAAGGCTTACAAAAATTGTTAAAATGCAAAACTTACTAACTTGATTGGGATTTGTTGGTAATCAAAAAAAGGAATAAACGGAGAATATTGATAAAGAGCCATTAATACTAAAAGTTCAAATGCAATTCAAAATTGAGCAATATATATACATAAATTTTATCAGTTAAAAAAACAAAATTGTTATATATATATTTTAGGTACTTGTATACAAAAACAATTGCCTTCAATATCTTGAGTATAAATATTTCCCTAAAGGTTCAATACTAGAAAGTATTAATGAGTACCTAGTCATTATAAATATTTTAGAAATTTAAACACTACACTACATAATTAAAGATATACTTTTAAGTAGTGCATAGGTATACAACTTCTACAAGTAGTACAGCAGGGTTCGTTCTAGGCCACTTCAACAAGTCCGAAATGTCAGTTCTGCGCATGCGCGACTTCGAGGCGTGGTGGTTATGTTCGGGAAGTCGGCCATTTTGCGGTTGGCGGCCATTTTCCAAGATGGCTGACCACGGTATTATCGTAATTTGGAACCTGACCAACAGATGGCGTTTCAAGATGGCGGACCACGGTATTATCGTAATTTGGAACCTGGCCACCAGAGGGCGTTCTTACAGATCACTGTATTATCGTCATTAGGAACCTGACCACCAGATGGCGTTTCAAGATGGCTGACCACAGTATTATCGTAATTTGGAACTTGACCAACGGATGGCGTTCCAAGATGGCGTTTCAAGATGGCGGACCACGGTATTATTGTAATTAAGATCCAGGCCACCAGAGGGCGTTCTTACAGATCACGTTCTTACAGATCACTGTATTATCGTCATTAGGAACCTGACCACCAGATGGCGTTTCAAGATGACAGATCATTATATTCTCATCATTCAGAATCTCGCCAACAGAGGGCATTTCAATAGCATTCAAATTTGAATGTTTGACGTATGACAGTTCTATGCTCTAAGATATCTATGGTTCAGGATGACATTTACGAATGACAGATGGGATGACACATGACAGTTCTATGCTCTAAGATAACTATGGTTCAGGATGACATTTGACAGTAACGAATGACAGATGGGATGACGTATGACAGTTCTATGCTCTAAGATATCTATTGTTCGAGATGACATTTGATAGTTACGAATGACATATGGGATGACGTATGACAGATCTATGTTTTAAGATATCTATGATTCAAAATTACATTTGACAGTTCTATGTTTTATATCCAAGATGGTGGATGCGTGAGGCTATGAGAATAAGCATGAGGACCTTCGGGAGTCTTTATGAGGGGCCTAGAGGGCTGGAATTGTAAATGGGGGCATCCAGGTATCTTCGTGCAGGCTCAGGCGACTGCGTTCGATATATAGAAATATATGGAGTCTTCATGGGGGCCCTTGAGACTCTTATACATATTTTAATATTATTTAACCTCACTTTTCGTTAGCTGACTTACA
Source organism: Cynegetis impunctata (assembly GCA_030704885.1). Taxonomy (NCBI): domain Eukaryota; kingdom Metazoa; phylum Arthropoda; class Insecta; order Coleoptera; family Coccinellidae; genus Cynegetis; species Cynegetis impunctata. The sequence continues at coordinate 88,505 of JARQZK010003800.1, forward strand.
GATCACGGTTCAGGATTCCCTTGGAACCTCCTCAACAGAGAATAATCGTATTCAATATTTGACGTATAACAGATCTATGGTTTAAATCAAAGATGGAGGAGCTATGATCTTTCCTCTTTCAAATCCAATATGGTGGATTACAGGTAACGTCACGTACCAAGTTGATTTTAAAAAATTCAAAATTTAATTAATCGAGCTCGGGGTTTGAACCTCTATATTAGGAGTCCAACATTATCAAGCTTAAAAAAAATCATTCTGAAGAAATCCACATATAGAGTCGAACCTGTCATATTAGGAGTCCATGGCTCTACCAGGTTAAAAAAAATTTTCAAATTAGAAAATCCAACGCGAGGATCGAACCTCTATATCTGAAGTCCAACACTATCAAACTTAAAAAAAAATTCAAATTAAAAAATCCAACGCGAGGATCGAACGATCTATATCAGAAGACCAACACTTTCGAGCTTAAAAAAAATTGTTAAATTAAAAAATCCAGCGCGAGGATCGAACCTGTTATATTAGGAGTTCTACACTATGTTACACAAGCTTTAAAAAAAAGTTTCAAATTAAAAAATCCAATCCAACGCGAGGATCGAACCTATATATCAGAAGTCCAACCCTATCAAAAATATAAAAAAATCATACTGAAGAAATCCACATGTAGAAATGAACCTGTCATATTAGGAGTCCATGGCTCAACCAAGTTAAAAAAAAAAATCCAACGCGAGGATCGAACCTCTATATCAGAAGTCCAACACTATAAAGCTTAAAAAAAAAATTTTCAAATTTAAAAATCCAGCACAGGGATCGAACCCAGTTTATCAGAAGTCCAACACTATCAAGCATTAAAAAAAAAGATTCAAATTAAAATATCCAGCGCGAGGATCGAACCTATATATCAGAAGTCCAACACTATCAAAAATTAAAAAAAATTCATACTGAAGAAATCCACATGTAGAATTGAACCTGTCATATTAGGAGTCCATGACTCTACCAAGTTAAAAAAAAGTTTCAAATTAAAAAATCCAAACGCGAGTATCGAACCTATATATCAGAAGTCCAACACCCCAAGCTTGAAAAAAATTTCAAATTAAAAAATCCAGCGCAAGGATCGAACCCATTATATCAGAAGTCTAACACTATCAAGCATTAAAAAAAAATTTCAAATTAAAACATCCAGCGCGAGGATCGAACCTATATATCAGAAGTCCAAAACTATCAAACATAAAAAAAAATCATACTAAAGAAATCCACATGTAGAATTGAACCTGTCATATTAGGAGTCCATGGCTCAACCAAGTTAAAAAAAAAATTTCGAATTAAAAAATCCAACGCGAGGATCGAACCTCTATATCAGAAGTCCAACACTATCAAGCTCAAAAAAAAAATTTCAAATTAAAAAATCCAGCACAGGGATCGAACCCAGTATATCAGAAGTCCAACACTATCAAGGATTAAAAAAAAGTTTCAAATTAAAAAATCCAGCGCGAGGATCGAACCTTTATATCAGAAGTCCAACACTATCAACCATAAAAAAAAATTCATACTGAAGAAATCCACATGTAGAATTGAACCTGTCATATTAGGAGTCCATGGCTCTACCAAGTTAAAAAAAAATTTCAAATTAAAAATTCCAACGCGAGAATCGAACCTCTATATCAGAAGTCCAACACTATCGAGCTTAAAAAAAAATTCATACTGAATGTAGAATTGAACCCAGTATATCTATATTAGGAGTTCAACACTATGTTCACTGCTCTACCAAGCTTAAAAAAAAGTTTCTAATTGAAAAATCCAGCTCGAGGATCGAACCTTTTATAGTAGGAGTCCATAGTGTTCACTGCTCTTTGAAAAAATTCAAATTATAATAATTATATTTTCAGGCTAAAGATAACCAATATGATGTCATCGAAGTAGGGTAATTTTATCTGAGTTCGGTTTATACATTTTTCAATTGCCGAATATTGCGATGTTATATTCAAACTTTTATATTTAAAAGTGTCTCGCATAATTGATATTATTTTTGCTTCGTTAATTTTTTGATATCCTGAATAGTAAGCATGTTAAAATACATATGGGGGCCCAGAGGACTGAAATTATTTGATATAATGGAATTGGGGCTCCTTCGGAGACTCGTGGCGGCCATCTTCGGAGAGTTGGATATCCAATTACCTTTATTTCATTGTTATTAGAGAGAATATTATCTGTTTACCAACGACTAAGTTGTTCAACAAGCATGCGTTACAACGACCACGATTTCCAACAAACTCATTTTCAACCAGGACCCCAACGGGTCAATTCACAACGGGGCCGTTAACGGGTTGGTTCCCCAACGGGTCTATTCACAACGGGTCCGTTAACGGGTCCGTTCACAACGGGTCCGTTAACGGATCAGTTGAGATATCATATCGGGAATTACAATCATATATTCACATGACCATTGATTCATACAACCAACAATACATCGGTTTGAATTCTTTATAATTCACACTTATGTGAATTGATGAAGTTATTTATATTCAAGTATAGTACATTAAAAATATTTAATGAAAAACATATTTTATGAAATAACATAAAGAACATATTCAAAAATCAATCATCAGGTAAGTGCTTCATCTATAATTTAATTTGTTCGGTACCTGTTTTACGGTGATTTCGTTCAAAACGAAGTAAGTAAAACCTTTGTATCATATCAGATCAATATGAGAAATAAAGAACGAAATAGTTTATAATCATTTTATTACGTCAACATAGATATATATGCAAAGCATTATGTAGATAAAGCGAAATAATTTCATTCTGTTAACATAGCTATATACAAATCCATATACATAAGGTCGAAAAAATTTCTTTTATATAAAGCTCTCTCTTCCTCTCTCTCTCCCTCTCACTCTCTCTCTCTCTCTGGTGTAAATTAATAATGAATATTACTAACTTCATGATCGATGAATAATAAAAAGAAAAACCTAGTGTTCACTCATCAAAAGGTGAAAGAGTTCCAAAATTAAGGAGAAAATAAAATTTTTTTTTCAAATTTACTTCAGAAAATGTTAATAATCTAATTTTCTTGTTGAACAACATTAAACTGAACAAATAAAATTTTATATAAAGTACTTACCTTATAATTGATTTTCAAATACACTTTGTACCTATAATACCTCATAAAATTTGTTTTTTCATTAAATATTTTCAATGGAATATAAATTATTTAATCAATTCACATAAGTGTGAATCATAATAAATTCAAAACAGATGTATTGTTCATAAGAAGTAAGTAAAACTTTTATATTATATCAGAATCATTACAGAAATAAAGAACGAAATAATTTATAACCTTTTTATTATGTTATCAAAGATATATAGAAAGCATCATGTATATAAAACGAAATAATTTTATTCTATTTATATAACAAACAACATCCTATACAATAAGGTTCAAACGATATGAATTTATTCTGCTTATATACTAATCAACAAAATCATATATATATAAGGAATCGACATTTTCAATAATAATTGTTTAGATTGAAACTTATTGAAGAGATAAATATTCAGTGATAGGCTTTGATGCTGCTGCGACTCTTGTTGTGGTATGATCTCTATGTTGACTTTTCTTTAATATATTTTCCTAGAACAAAACAATTTATCTGTTAAGTGAATAGTGGAATGTTAAAGTATCGAACGATGAGGGTATTTAATATAGCTTTATCATCAGAATCATCATGAGGACTATTTTAATCTGTTCAATGCTATACAGTTTGTGTGTAATCACCTTGTGGTAAATGGTAAAATTAATTCGTCTCAAATCTCTATTACAAGTATTCTTCGAGATAAAATTAATTTTCTAGCCATTTTACAATTTTGCTCTAGAAATGTAAGTAGGTATGTGATCTATTTTCCTTAGTCAGATATAAAATTCATTTTTGACATAAAAATATACACACAGAAAAAATTGAGTAATATTCACCTTAATTTTCAATCAGCTTCAAGGAAGATGCAGGGTGTGATTTTTCGGTTTCCACAGTTCCTTTGGAAACAATCGAATATCGTCCTGAAGAGATTTGTTCGATCTAAGGTCGATATTCTTCGGTAAGTCTCTTAGGTAGAAACAGGATGTGATCTCCCAAATCAAGCAACACAGACTCCTCGAAAGTTTATTTGACGATTTTAGCCTTATGTATTTGATAGGGTTTATCGACTATCAGTTCTGTCAGTTTCAATTTCGACTTCTTTTCGAGAAGAGAAGCAGCATTCAATGTTTTCAGTAAATCCATATCTAGAAACAAGAATATATTCTATAAAAATCCTGTTGTAATACTGAACCTGATTCTTGTTGAAAAGTATGAATAAAATCTAAAACAAAATATAAAATTGAAAAATGTTCTCAAAGGAATCATTCAAAAACTCACTCGATTATATGATATTTTGGCTACTACAGTCAATTATTGGTGTGTGTTACAATTGGAAAACTATCGTAAGACTGAACTTCCACACTAATAGCTCGAGTAATTATGAATTACTATTTCGGGTTATTGATAGCTTGCGGAAATCACTAGTCATTGTAAGTTGCAATTAAGCAGTATTGCGAATTACCGTATATTGATTTATATGAAGTTATATTGAAAATATTTATAAACATCCTTTCTGAAATCTGTAATACTAATAAGGATATATTTATTTTTTTGTTACACAAAAATTTATAAACCTTTTTAACTCTTAACGTACTCCGTTACGAGCATAATAAATGAAGGGTTGAGATTGTTTATTTTTCTGAAATTTCATATAAGTCAAAGATTTATTGATCATGAACTTAGTGATTATTAATTCACATCTATATATAAAGAGAGAGCTTTATATAATAGAAATTTTTAACCTTATGTATATGGATTTGTATATAGGTATCTATGTTGAAAGAATGAAATTATTTCGTTTTAGCCTTATGTATATGCTAATTACCTATTTACTATTGATTTATATAAGGTTAAAAACTTGAATATAGTTCAATTAAAAGTATGCATAAATATTCTGTCACATTTGGGTATACGATTTGAATTGATTGACCCAAAATTTATCTAGTATATACAATTTCCAATTCTGAATCTATTAAAAATAATATGTACTCACTTGATAAATACTGGAACTCCGGTTGTAATAAGGAGAACTTATTCGTGAAGTTTATTTGGTTTGCACAATTATTTCACTCACTTCACACAAACTAACACTTCCAACGTGCAGCTACAAGTTTTTGCATCGTAATCAGTCCGTCAATTAGGTCAATTCACATAATGTACCGCTTCGAATATTTATGAATTACTTACACCGAGTTTTTGATGAGAAGCTCGGAAAAGAACATTTTAATGAGGAAGTAATAATAATTATTTTTATATCTATTGAAATATCGCTACGGTGATTACCTACGGAGAGGTCAAAGGTCAAATGAATATGTCTTATCTGTTAAATAATTTTTTTCCCTTAACGAACTCCGTTATTAGCATAATCAATGAATGGATCACGAGTCTTCGAAGCTCCCCATTCAATTATATCAAATAATTTCAGTCCTCTGGGCCCCCATATGTATTTTAACATGTTAACTATTCAAGATATCCAAAAAATTAACGAAGCAAGAATAATATCAATTATGCGAGACTCTTTCCATTCGACATTTTTTTTTTTAAGCTTGGTAGAGCCATGGACTTCAAATATAGATATGACAGGTTCAATCCCCGAGCTCAATGTCTTGAATTTAACATTTTTTTTATGGTTGGTAGAGCCATGGACTCCTAATATAACAGGTTCAATCCCCGAGCTCGATTTCTGCAATTTGAATTTTTTTTTTATAGTTTATATTACATGTATTGAGTTCGATTCCTGCACTCGATTTTTTAATTAGAATAATTTTTTTTTCAAACTTGATAGTGTTGGACTTCTGATATAGAGGTTCGATTCTCGCGTTGGATTTTTTAATTTGAAATTTTTTTTTTAAGAGCAGTGAACATAGTGTTGAACTCCTAATATAGATATACTGGGTTCAATTCTACATGTGGATTTCTTCAGTATGAATTTTTTTTAAGCTTGGTAGTGTTGAACTCCTAATATAACAGGTTCGATCCCCGCGCTGGATTTTTTAATTTGAAATTTTTTTTTTTGAACTTGGTAGAGTTTAGACTCCTAATATAGAGGTTCAATTCTACATGCGGATTTTTCAAATTGATTTTTTTTTAATGCTTGGTAGAGCCATACATGATCTAATAATCTGATAAATGAAAAGTTGAAGTGGCCTAGAACGAACCCTGCTGTACTACTTGTAGAAGTTGTATACCTATGCACTACTTAAAAGTATATCTATATATACTGTTCTGTTCATATTTGCATCTTTCAAAAATTGTTCTAATTTGTCTAAATCCTCTTGATTATTAATTGGCATGTACTCAACTTCAGTAAATATTGAATGACTTGTTCCTTCATTTTGAATAGAACTCCTGTTCAATTGCTTTTTCAGCAAATCCATTTCAGACATCACATCTGACAGCATTCCTTGCAACAGGTTTTGCTTTTTCAAAATTTTTGTTAGGTGTTCTAATATTAAGTTTACGTCCATTGCATCATTACCTGAAAACCATATTTATGAAATTATTTACTTGAAAACAGATGTTTAGAAGAACTCACCAGTAGGAGTTACAGATTTAATAGGATTATCTAATCGTACAACGTTGGAACTCCCTGAATTTACCACTATATCTTGTACCAAATTCCTTGATGTAGGTTCAACTGATTTCCTGGAAATAATTGTATTACATAGTCAACTATATAATTCATCCTGCATGATGTATTTGATTAATTATCAAAAGCTAACTAAAAACAATAGAAATGGTAATGGGGATAAATAATTATATATTAAGCATGTAATTAACACTAAAAATGGTACCCCCACTGATAGATGATTTATGTTTTGTTAATTTTAAAGAGGGCGGTTCTGGTAGTGGTTCTTCTTCTTCCTCTTCGTCAGAGGAAGAATAAATTTTTTTAAAAATTTTTCTTTTGCCATCAGAAACACTTTGTGAATTTGATTCCAAATCAGATGTTTTTGTTGCCCCTAATGATTTATTTCTTGCTTCTTTGAAACTTTCTAAAAATGATTGAAATATTAAAATATTAACACATGTGTGTTGCACATTTTCATTTTAAAAAAAATATTCTGTCAATATATTATTCTCACTACAAACATTGTTCCTAAATGACTCGAATGTATATAACTGCCAATCTTTTTGAGGACTCTGACAAGACTGAATGGCCAATAATGTGTCTTTTTGAGGTAACGATGGCCAATAACACATACTTCCTTCTAGCCATGATGTTGGAACAGCTTCAACAGTGCCCTCCTCAGGAAACTTGATTACCGACCAAGTTTTTGACATCCTTATTATTTATCTTCACATGTAACAGCAAGCAGTTTTTTATTAAAAAAGTTTCCAACAAAATACCTAATTTTCAAGAGTGAGGATGAATATCCAAATGATATAATAAACTGCAACCTAATTATGATGTAGAATGTGATTTATGAGATTGTCTTATATGTCATTTATTTGTGTATTGAAATCTATATTTATTTGTTATACTTTAAATTTTTTTGTCACATAATATAGTAAGTAACCAAAAGTCTTTAGAATCAACAAAAGAAATACCTACTTAAAAATGAAATTCCACTTTTTTATTTGATAGTAAGTAATTTTACTTAGTAGCAATCAAATAAAGTTAAGTATTATTTATAATTTATATTTCTGTTGTGTAATTTATTTTTTATTGATTTTCTATGTTAATTATGGAAAGATTCCTGGGTAGTAAGGGCTGAAACAATTAAATTCTGTATTTTATTATCTAATTTTCACAATGTAAAAGAGGCAAGACAACAGATTTGGAATGATATATAATTTTAATATTTTTGAATGCTACTTCTTTGATATTCCACTTTTTTAAATGACTTAAACAGGAAACTCCAAAAATGTTTATACAGGATGATTCACATGGTATATAAAAAAAACTTTGGACAGAAGTATAATCTCGACCTATTATAAATAATTCTCCATTCATTTCTATAATGTTTTCAACACTCACAATAGATTGGTTGTATAGTGAACAGCAATTATCAGGCTCATTTGTTTTCAACACAAAATTTTTAAAATGAATTTGCTTATACTGGTGATTACATTTTTCATTAAACATAAGGGGACCATTATTGTGTGAATATTTTGGTATAACTTCATCTTTACTGTATTCTTTATTCACAATAATATTTTGTATTTGATTTTCCAACAGCCTTTTAACAATTTGGGTTAGTGGTTTGTCACCTTTTCTAACCAACTTTTTAAGTTTTTGTAGATAATTTTCAAAAGAAAAAGCTGAAAAATTTTGTAGAACACCAAATTTCATAGCATCTTCACATATATGTAATAGATTATGGACATTATGAGAAACATTTTGTTTCCCATAGATACTAGTAAATGTCATTACAAAATATTGTAGCAGCTTGTTCGCATAACCAATATACTTTTCCAGAAGATGCGAGTTACATAAAATTGTAGTAGCAACATGTAAACACAGAAAGTTCACATACATATTTTTTGATAAAATATTCCTCAATACAACTGGCCCAGTATAACATAAAAATTGCCTGAATTCTGTTGCTTTGAATCTCTTCAATTCATCTAGAGAACGAGGCTTTCTCGCAAATTCAACGGGAATGTACTCAGCAGTATCAGTCAACAGAATAGACAATTCAGAAACTTTTTTATGTTATAGTTTATTAGGTGGTTTTCCTGTTAACCACAACATAAGTAGTTTCCTCATTACCCCTAAGCAAATCAGATGCATATAATCTAAAGGTATATTTAGAATCATGTCAAAATATGGTAATAATTCTATGCAAGAAGTGCCTGTATGATGCTCGTTATCTAATTTTTCTCTAAACTCATTATCCTTTCTTTGTACTAGATTTTTAATTTGGGGAAAACAAACTGTATTATTTGAAAAAGTTCCTTCAATATGACATTTACTACAAGAGTACCCTGTATGACCTTTAATACAAGTTATGTATGATTTTGCAGGTACATCGCAAACAAATGCAACAATTCTGAATGAATAGTGCATACTATTAAATAAAAAGCCATTATTTATTAAATTAACAGCTTCATCAACAAACTGCTTTAAAAAAATATTAACATCTTTTGGTTTTTCTGGACCTATATATAAGCCAATTACCTCTACTGGAGGATATTTATTTAAACTACATAAAATTGGATACAACTGTTTACTACATGATTTATACAGTGACAAACCATCAATATTTATTGTTAGTTCTAAACAAGGTAAAGTCGAATAAATGGTTGTTCCCAAAGTATTTAACAAATTATTTAATGCTCTTGTAACTCCAAAATGAAAGTACTGTCCAGGATACATTTCTCTCACACATAAATCCCTTGGAGTTTTTAAAAGAGTTCTACTATCAGAAGGTATATCAGGATGGATGTGTTATAGTATAGATATCAATGCATTTAATGCATTATGAGGAATGTGAAATGTACATGCCCATTTGGCTAGTGAGCGATTGATATTATCATTATTGTCAGAGTTATTTCCTGTGTTATCACAGAATAATTCCACATTATTATCATTAATAAATTCTCTAGAATCTGATTTACTGATATAACTAATATTATCATCAGTTTCAATATCAGAATCTAGCCCTTCATGATCATCTATGTTTTCCGTATTGACTCCATGTGAATATTGTATATTATAATTATCTGAACTTTCTATTTCACATGTAGAATCTTTTATTGCATTTAATGAAAGTAATGTTTTTTTCCTTGCATTTTTATAGAGTGCTCGTCTTAATTTATATTTAGGCATTTTAGTTGAAAACGAAAATAAATAAAATAACTACTACTGATGCAAATGCTGAAAAGTGTAGTTATGATAGCTTCTTTTCCCTCTTCTTTTGTCAAGTGATATAACTATAATAAATATAATCAATCTGTAAAACAAAAGTCTAGTGTAGACATACAAATTTATTTAGTAGATAGAGTGAACTTGTTTTATCAGTTTAGTAAATACTTTATCAAAGATATTATGGCCGGGTCCTATGAATGAAAAATACGTATTACCTATTTATGTTTTACACTGAACTTAAACTGATCAAATTATATAATATATAGTACGTGTACATAACTAACGAGTAAAACGAAATTGTAAGTGTAATAATGAGAAAAAGTGCGAGTACTATAAATCCTTTTATAATTTACAAACATACTTAGCAGAGTTATCTGGTTGGACAAAACAATAAAATAATAAATAACAATCAAAACCGACTGCTGGTAGTGCTAATTCTAGTAAAGCTATGCAAACAGGACATACATTAAAAAATTCAAAATTACTTACATTGTTTCTCTTGTTAAACAATATGAAAACGAACAAGCAGAAGTGGCAGTCAGAAATAATATACAGCACAAATACAAAACAAAAATGGCCACCGCGGATCACCTACACATCATCTACTACGTACACTACACTGTTATGTTATTATACTATACCGGTTATACGTTCGCACATATCTCAAAATTAAAAACGCATGGCATCTTTTACTATCGCCACCTTACAAAGTGTACAAAACAAAGATAAATACTACACGTGATTGCTTTCGGAAGTGGTGGTAAAACGAACACTAACTTCTCTATTGAGAGGGAAATTTAAACACCAGAATGAAAGTTTTATGACATTTCATAAGTATATGATGAGTAAGTGGTAATGCAGATCATTATATGAAATATGTAATGTTATAATTTATAATTCTCAATAAATTTTATATTACATACCTTTGCCTTGAAATATTTATATTTTTATAAACTTACGTCCAGTAGACGTTTCAAAATATACGTACAATGGACGTCCAAATCATATACATGGATACTTGGATATTAACGTACCTTAAATGGACGTCCACTGGATGTATTTTAACTTACGTCTAGTAGACGTTTCAAAATATACGTACAATGGACGTCCAAGTTATGTATACATGGATACTTGGATATTAACCTACCTTAAATGGACGTCCACTGGATGTATTTAAACGTACGTCTAGTAGACCTTTCAAAATATACGTACAATGGACGTCCAAAAAACATCCGTGGACGTCTGGACATTAGACAACCGTTAAATGGACGTCCATGGAACATTGTGTGCTATCTGGGAACTATGATAAAATAACTTTAATAAAATAACACTGTTACGATTAGTAATCTTGAATATTAGCACTTAGAGACGACATCTTCTTGACACAGTGACACACACACATCACCGCATCACGCAGACGCGGAATTTTGTTTTCCCAAGCATTTCATATAGACCAATCATAACGATTTTGGCAATGGCGGCATATTCGAATGAAATGAATATTTCCTTCCTCAAAAACACATGTGGTGAATTGGATATATTTTATTTTCTTCGTATTTTTGTCTATTGCCTGAGAAAAAACATCCTCAAAAGCTTGAATCAGTATGCCAATGAACGTATATTTTGACGAGATCTACCACATACTTAGCACCCCAGGGGCTAAGTTAACTGCATCGATATAGAAAATTGTAAATTTTATATCTCGAAAACGATCACCTTCAGCGTTGTTAAGAGAGTGTACCATTTTTTATTTGAAAAAGGTGTGAGAATAAGTTTTTTCATGAAAAATGTCAAAAAAGTTTGCTGTCTAAAAAGTTATAGGGCAATTTTAAATAAATAATGACAGCGTAAAGCAGCGCCTTCTAGGCGCTACATAAAAATTGAAGCCAAATTATTTTTTCCCACCCCGGGTGCCAAATTTCGTGCGAAAAACATAATTTTAGCAAAAGTAATTTTTAAAAAAATTTTTTTAAAAATCAATTTCAACACCCTGTATCTCCTAAACGAAGCATTTTCGGACACAAGTTTATATTAGCTTTTTTTTTCTTAAAATTGTCTCAGGTATACGTCATTCAAATATTTTAACGTACTTACTGTATATAAGACATAAATATGTATATAGGTTTGATCCAATATCAAAATATAAGTATATTATTATACCTACTCTATGTTCAATTGAATCTATTTTTCTTTAAGAACCGTAAATCGGACGTATTTGAGACGTTGGATTGTGGACGTTAAGTGGACGTCTTCTGGACGTCCTGTGCTATCTGGGCTCCTAATATAGATATACTGGGTTCAATTCTACATGAGGATTTCTTCAGTATGAATTTTTTTTTTGAGCTTGATAGTGTTGGATTCCTAATATAGAGGTTCAAACCTCGCGCTCGATTTGTTCAATTTTGAATTTTTTTTTAAATCAACTTGGTACGTGACGTCACCTGTAATCCACCATATTGGATTTGAAAGAGGAAAGACCATAGATCCTCCATCCTTGATTTAACCCATAGATCTGTTATACGTCAAATATTGAATACGATTGCCCCCTGTTGAGAAGGTTCCAAGGGATTGCTGAACCGTGATCTGTAAGTCAGCTAACGAAAAGTAAGGTTAAATAACTTTAAAATTTGAATAAGAGTATCAAGGGCCCCCACGGAAATTCCATATATTCCCATATATCGAACTCAGTCGCCTGAGCCTGCCCGAAGACACCTGGAGTCCCCAATTTACAATTTCAGTCCTCTAGGCCCCCATGCTTATTCTCATAGCCTCACGCATCCACCATATTGGATTTAAAACATAGAACTGTCAAATCTTAGAGCATAGATCTGTCATACGTCATCCCATCTGTCATTCGTAACTGTAAAATGTCATCTAGAATCATAGATATCTTAGAGCATAGATCTGTCATACGTCATCTCATCTGTTATTCGTAACTGTCAAATGTCATCTTGAATCATAGATATCTTAGAGCATCGAACTGTGATACGTCATCCCATCTGTCATTCGTTACTGTCAAATGTCATCTTAAATCATAGATATCTCAAAGCATAGAACTGTCATACGTCAAAAATTCAAATTTGAATGCAATTGAAACCTCCTCTGTTGTCGAGATTCTGAATGATGAGAATATAGTGATCTGTCATCTTGGAACGACCTCTGTTGGCCAGGTTCTGAATGACTATAATACAGTGATCTGTAAGAACGCCACCTGGTGGATAAGTTCTTAATGACGATAATATCATGAACCGCCATCTTGAAATGCCATCTTTGAACGCCATCTGTAGGTCAGGTTTCAAATTACGATAATACCGTGGTCCGCGATCTTGAAACGCCATCTTGGAACGCCATCTTGGAACTCCATCTGTTGGTCAAGTTCCAAATTACGATAATACCGTGGTCTGCCATCTTGGAAAATGGCCGACGTTCGCAAAATGGCCGACTTCCCGGCCCGAGTTTGAATTTCCCGCCACAAAATGGCCGACTTCCGATCTAGAACCTACATAGCTTATCTACTGCCGTTGACTGCAATATAGCTTTTTCTCCATTATATTTACCTAATTCAATTTTTCTCTCCAACAAACAATTTTTCTTTCACAGATAAACTAAAATGAAAGCAAGCAATTTTTCTTCTAATATGACAATTGACTTCGACAGAGTCTTTTCTATGGAATTCCGTCATTCTGTGCCAGAATAATACGGTGTTGCCACTTAATCTTTCGACATCAAATGTCGATTAATTTTTGAATGTCGATTCATACTGAAGAGTAAGTCATGTACAAAGCGATCGACATTGAAAGAAAGAAATTACGAATTCGACAAATTACAGAGAAAGATAGAGATTCAAGAATCGAGCGCCTGACCAACAGATGGCGTTTCAAGATGGCGGACCACGGCATTATCGTAATTCAGAACCTGGCCAACAGAGGGCGTTCCAAGATGGCGGACCACAGTATTATCGTAATTCAGAACCTGGCCAACAGAGGGGGTTCTTAGATGGCGGAACACGGTATTATCGTAATTCAGAACCTGGCCAACAGAGGGCGTTTCAAGATGACGGTTCATGGTATTATCTTCATTAAGAACCTGACTACCAGATGACGTTTCAAGATGGCGGTTCATTGTGTTATCGTCATTAAGAACCTGATCACAAAATGGCGTTCTCACAGGTCACTGTATTATCGTCATTCAGAACCTGGTCAACAGAGGGTGTTCCAATATGACAAATCACTATATTCTCAACATTCAGAATCTCTCCAACAGAGGGCGTTGCAATCGCATTCAAAATTTGAATGTTTGACGAATGACAGTTCTATGCTCTAAGATTTCTATGATACAAGATGACAGTTGACAGTTACAAATGACAGATGGGATGTATGACGTATGACAGACCTATGCTCTAAGATATCTATGATTCAATATGACATTGGACAGTTACGAATGACAGATGGGATGTATGACGTATGACAGATCTATGCTCTAAGATATCTATGATTCAAAATAAGATTTCACAGTTACAAATGATATATCGGATGACGTTTGACAGATCTATGTTTTAAATCCAAGATGGTGGATGCGCGAGGCTATGAGAATAATCGAGCGCGAGGATCGAACTTAATACATGTAATACAAGCTATGGAAAAAAAGTCATACTGAAGAAATCCGCATGTAGAATTAAACCTGTTATATATATTACGAATCCAACACTATGTTCATGGCTCTACCAAGCATAAAAAAAAATTGAAAAATTCAGCGCAGGAATCGAACCTCTATATTAGGAGTCCAACATTATCAAGCTCAGAAAAATCATACTGAAGAAATCCTATCACTATAACCTATAATAATCACATTTCAATTTTCAGGCTAAAGACCAACAATGTGATATCGAATATGAGATTTTACCTGAGTGATGAGAGTACGGTTTATATATTTTTCAATCGAGAAATATTACGATGTTATATTCAAACTATGAATAAACTTATTATTGATATTATTTTTGCTTCGTTAATTCTTGGATATCCTGAATAGTTAACATGTTAAAATACATATGAAGGCCCAGAGGACTGAAATTATTTGATATAATTGAATGGGTGCTCCTTCGGAGACTCGTGTGGGAGGCATCTTCGGAGAGTTGGATATCAAATTACCTACATTCCATTGTTATTAGAGAAAACATTGTATGTTTACCAACGACGTGTTGGTTCTACAACGTGAAAGTTATTTTCTAGAACGTGAAGGTTGGGTTCTAAAACGTGAGGGTTATTTCTACAACGGGTAGGTTCCCCAACGGGTCCATTAACTGGTCCGTTAACGGGTCCGTTCACAACGGATTCATTTACAACGTGTCCGTTAACAGATCCGTTCACAACGAGTCCGTTAACGGATCCGTTGAAATATCATACAATAAAATAGTGGTGATTTTATTCGGAACTTACGTTCATATATTCACATAACCATTGATTTATACAACCAACAATACATTGGTTTGAATTCATTATAGTTCACACTTATGTGAATTGATCAAATAATTCATATTCAAGTATAGTAAATTCATAAGAGACTATTGAAAATATTCAATAAAAAACATATTGTATGAAATAACATACAGAGCTTATTCAAAAATCAAATATTAGGTAAGTACTTCATCTATTGTTTCGGCAACTTGGTATGAATAAATGCCTGTGCACGGGAGAACAGTGGACTGTATGCAAAA
>JARQZK010003801.1:0-27500 GCA_030704885.1 Cynegetis impunctata
AGAAGACATTCGGAAATAGTTAAAGCATTTTTCTTCCTGTTCTTTTAGGTCTTGAAACAAAGTATAAAATGCACCCTTAATTGTCCTTCTCATAATGATTGAGTGCACCCAATATATTGTTTGCGTTTGTAAATGTCGACGACTTCACCGATGCATTAGCCACATTGCCATAATACTTTCTGTCCATTGTGTACGAAAAAGTTGACTATTTAACACTCACGTCTCGACCTCCTTTGCGTTAAATCGGCCGATAATCGGCAATAAAACCGGCTACGTGTGAAAGGTTGGTACACGATCGCTACCCGATATCGGCCGATTATTAACCGATACGTGTGTATCTGTCCTAGCTCTTAAGGCAGCCTTCGTAAGAAGCATTCATTCGATAGTTTTTCAATCGACTTTAATTACAAAATTGGTCGTCACGAAAAGCGCTTTTATTGTAGCAGAATAATAATGTAGCCCTGAAAATAAAATCCAAATATTGGTGAAAGAATTTTTGAAATAAGCAGTTTCTGAGAAAATATTGTATGGATAAATAGTTTAGCTCTTGCGATCGTATTTTTGCAAAAGTAAAATAAATTACGCTATGGTGTCAGTAATAGGCTAGGAGGCTAAGGACAAGGAGATGGGTAACGAGATAGAGATACAAACTGCACGTGTCCGGGATTCAATTAGTAATCTTTTTCGGACTATGTATTTACTTCTCTTCTATTTAATTGTATTTAGTTTAGTTTCATTCAGTGTTATAAGTCAATTAATTTTGCCACTCTGGCGATACCCCGGTCACAGCTAGTAGTGCTACAAACTAATAGGATTCTCTAAAATCAAAACTTGATATATATTAATATATATATATATATATATATATATATATATATATATATATATATATATATATATATATATATATATATATATATATATATATATATATATATATATATATATATATATATATATATATATATTTATATTTATATATTATTATATATATATATATATATATCTATATTTATATATATATACCTAATATAAATATATAAATATATAATATATATATATATATATATATATGTATATATATATATATATATATATATATATATATATAATATATATATATAGATATATATATAATATATATATATAATATATATAAATATATATATTAATATATATATATATATATATATATATATATATATATATATTGTTTTATTGAATATGGAATACATCTTGAGAGCTCATATAACTGAATATATTTTATTTGAATCAGGATATACACGTTTCAAGAGAAACGGCATTAATTATGATTTGAATACATATACTTGGCAGGCGTACTTTCCTTTCGCAAATAATGAAATAGATATGGACTTTCTATTCAAAAGAAACTAATGGCTAAATTGACTGATATAAAAATTTCTATTTTTAAAACAGAATATACTTAATTATTGAGACAAAAGTGAAATCAACAGATAAATGAGACAATGCCAACATCGAAAAGGAATAATTTTAAAATCATATTGAAATATACTACAACAAAATAAATTTTCCAAATTACTCATTTATGAAGAAAAATTGAGACACTAAGAGGCAAATCCCATTTAGGTGGAGATAAATGAAACTGCCTGAATGCGGCGAAAGTTGTACGTTTCTTAGATATTCAATACGTAAAAGCGTATTCGATAGGAAAACTTTTATTCGTTTGCAAAACTTTCCTGAACGATGTTGAAAATATCAATAAGGACTGAAGCAAGGAAGAGAACAAAGGCATGAAAATTACAAAAGATATCCATTCAAAACATATTCATACACCAGAAACTGTTGGGGTGTCGTTACAAGATTCGTAACTCTGAATATATTTCAGGGAAATCTCGAAAACAGAAAAACTTTGATGTAAGTAAGTTATTTTGGTGCGAAGAGAAATTTTAACAATAATTTTCCCAACTTACAAAATTTCATTCAAATAGACCTTCCTCAAGTAATTATTATTCTATATAACGAACTTTTCACCAGCTAATAATAACAGGTTCTACAATCAAACTATATAATAAAAATTGAATACTAGTTCGTACAGGTACAGAATATCGGTTTCTACGGAAAAGTATATATGAAGCGTAATAATTTGATTATAAACATGAATTTTTGGAAACTGCTAAGAACTTGATCCAAGCATGTATTTTTATTGGAACGGAGTTCCTTGTCGCACGTTACACTACAAACACTTGGCGAACAAAAGCTAGGTATAAAAATGTGTAACATTAATTATTGTAATTCATGCTAGAGATAATTGGCTAATTAAAGTTAGGCCGAAAAATTCTTTATTCATGGGAATTTCATATTGAAGTTTTAATTAGTTATTTATTATAGATAAAGTATGATTTTGAAATGAGAATTGGTAATGATTTTTCCAAATAAATTACTATACTTTCGTACAATGATAGCCCAGGATCAGAAAACAATTTGTTTAATATAAATTGAAACCAACCTCCCTTTTAAAAAGAGTTATTTATGCCCGAGCTAGCAGGGAGATTGGTTAAACATATTAGGGTTCTGGGTTGTTCTCAGGAATAATAACTACTAAGTAAAATGAAGGTATTTACTGTTTTCTATTACATATAATGAGACTTATCTTTGTTTTTTTGTTATTTAATATTCCATCGACGATGGAGATTCCTCTTTGGATAGATTGTGCTCTTGACTTCTGCCCTATCTTTGTCCCAAGTTCTTGGTAGCTCCAGATAATGTGGATTTCAAACTTCAGATAGTGTGGATTCCAAACTGCAGATAATGTGGATTCCCAACTTCAGATAATGTGACTTTTAGCTCCTGACAACGTGAACTTCAAACTCAGACCAAGTGACTTCAAACCCAGACCAAGTAACTTCAAACGCAGACCAAGTGGCTAAAATAATTCGGGGCAAATCAACATACAATCTCAAACGTAATATGTTCCAAGAATATCTGTAGGGTATCGATGGCAAATTCAAACTAACATTCAGATTTATCTCAAGCAAATATGCTAAGAAAGACAGTATATGTTCCAACATTAAACTGAACATAATATATGACCATGTGAAATTTGCCATCGTTAACCTACAAAAATCTTGTGTTAAATTGAGGGAATGAAACAAGCAAATAAAATAAAGATACTTTGAATTAAGAAATGTAAGATGATTATTTCAATATTGAATA
The DNA here is from genome assembly GCA_030704885.1 of Cynegetis impunctata. Classification (NCBI taxonomy): domain Eukaryota; kingdom Metazoa; phylum Arthropoda; class Insecta; order Coleoptera; family Coccinellidae; genus Cynegetis; species Cynegetis impunctata. The sequence continues at coordinate 3,196 of JARQZK010003801.1, forward strand.
ATATTGAATGATTGATAAATAATTTAATACAGGTAGATGAAAAAAAATGAAATGGCGGAAAGATGAAATACGGAATCAATTCAGATTTTCAAGATAATGCAGATATACGAAATAATTATATTTCTTCTCATAACTTACCGTCTACCAGACGCCACAGATACTTAATAAATTTTACTAAACTTCTATAAACTATTCGTTAAATAGGTATGAATATAATTTTAATATCTAGCTATGTTATTAGTTGAACAGTTATTTAGCGAGAGAACGGTATTAGATATTTCACGTGCAAATTCAACTTTCTCTCCCTACTCTCTTGATGCGCAGGTCATTCATAGAGGAAAGTGACGTGCCGGTTGATATCGTGAAATCACGGTACCTATTTCAGTGCAAAATGCAGTGGCTACAGTTACGTGGAGAATTTACACGTTACAAAATATATACAGGATGACAATTTGAAAACGAGTAGCACTCAATATTTATTTAACTGATGACTCTATGAAAATTTGGCGAAACACATCAATTAACATATCCATGGGGCCTCTTTCGAGGTATTTCTTGTTATATTATATTCAACCCCTTCACTCTCAGGGCAACTTACCCTAAAATTTCTAATAGCACCCTAACTTATTTCACTATTGTTGAAATTCTTATGTTATTCCAGATAAGTTGTATCAATGTGCAGTACTAATAGATTAATGAATTTTTGGATTGTAATTTATTGTGATAAATGAAAGGAGTGACGTACTGACCTTACTAATTACTTTATGAATTTTTCAGAATAGTCTCAATTGTTTTGTAAGCACAAGTACAGCCGATATTCAAACTGTTTGTGGATCTTTTGAAAGGTCTCTGCTCTCTGGTGAAATAGTCTTAAATTCTAGCACGATCCTTAGTTGAAGTTCTTCACTTGAGTCTAGTTGTGGTTTGAATAAAACGGATTTCAAATGATGTCATGAAAAAAATCGAGAGTTATCAGATCTAGTAACCTAGGCAGCCATTTAGTAGGTCCTCATGGAGCACCCTTGGCTGATTTTTCAGATCCAGTTTCTTCAAGTTTATCTAGTATTTCTATTACAATCCAAAAACATGTGAAGTTAAGTACTGCCATTTTGAAGAAGAAAAAATTAAAAATATAGTCAACTCATCCACAATTACATACTATACATATATAAATGGAGATTGCTATTTAAACTTCTAGGGTAGGTGACCTGAGGCTGAAGGAATTTAATATAATACAGAAACTAATGGCTCAAAAGTTGTCCCCCTTTGTTATATAAATTGACTTGTTTCGACAAATTTCATAGTGTTATGTATATATATATATATATATATATATATATATATATATATATATATATATATATATATATATATATATATATATATATATGTAGTCATAAATTTCTTTGAACAATCTCATAAACAACAGCAGCAATAGCTGCAAGTACCTCAGTATCCGCCATGTTAATAGTTATTGCTACGATCACAATAATCTTTCACATGTAGACATCAAACTTTCATGAGACCACTATTGAGTTGAATATCATGAGAGTACTGTCATGAAAGTACTATCACCGTGAAAATGAACCTGTAGTCATAAAACAAATTCGAATCATATTACCATAAATCTTTCAAGCATGGAAATAATGCACAATAAATTGGTTCTACGCGAAAGAATTATACAGTAAATTCCACTATTTGAATTGTTATCATTTTAAATATGACAATACCTTAATTCTTGACATTTTCATATAATAAGTCAACTTTGTGCGTACCTACAATCTGTTAAATGAATGGGCTTCAGTTATCTAGAATAGAGCGACATATCAAACCACTTGCGCATAAACAGACTGACCTATTTGCCCAAGGGAAACCTATAGAACTTGGAACACAGCAGAGCGATAATATATGGGACCTTGCGGGTATATTGTAAACAACGATAAACCGCGGAATGCGACCTTTTATCAACATCTGTTCGCAATTTTGGAATATTATGCGGCCAGTGGAACAATGCACAATGCACCCTGTTGTTGCTCGTATCACTTGAAATTTTGAATGCTAAAAATTTCTTGTCATTTTTGGACCATGTTCGAATAGGAACGAATATCTTCAAGTTTCTTTTTGATATCGTCTAATATTCAGAAATATAAATCGTAAATTATTCATTAGAGAAGCGATATGAACATTCAATTTTTTACTTAGGATTCTGCTTTTGAGTACCAGAAATATATTTATATATATATATATATATATATATATATATATATATATATATATATATATATATATATATATATATATATATATATATATATATTTATATATATATATATATATATATATATATATATATATATATATATATATATATATATATTCAGGGACGTATCCAGGAGGGCGCCAGAGGGGGCTGAGCCCCCTCTAGAAAAGATAACAGAATTATTACAAACCAAAAATCTTTATATCTGCGTTGTAACATTAAACTAGCCTAGTTACAAACAAATCTACCTAATTGTAAAACTGACTTAAAATTATTCATTCATGGCATCTTTCAACCCGCAAAACATGTTGACGTTTTTTATCCTAAAATGAAATAGCGACATACGAGCGGCTACCATCAGGGTTGCGAGATTTTGCAGAGCCGTGTTGCACTTTAGGCACTAATTTGTCGCCCAAAAGCGCAAGCGTTGTTGCGGGATGTTAACGGAGAAACATTGGTAACAATTATTTTTCGTATAAAATTTACTTATTCTAGAAGTTATTTCATACGTGTTTTGCTGCTAATTTGTCGTCCAAAATCGCAATCATAATTTTTTTCGCAAATGCACGAAAAAATTGTGCACCCAACATGTTGCCTACTTGTCCGAAAAACAATAATAGGTAATTTCGGGACTTTTGACTTAAATTACTATTAAAATCAAAACCACGATAATGTTACAAATATTTTTATTTTTATATAAACTGTTCACAAGACATCATTACATAATCATCATCTTTGTCTGTGCTTGAAGTTGTGGATTGCTTCTGCTACTGATACATATCAGAATTAAATTTTGCTTACATAGCTTTGGTGGGCTCATATTATTTATAGCAAATATCATCTATTTCCAAGTGAGATCTAATAGAAACAACTGAATTTGTTGTTTCTTTAGTATCGTTTCATCCCGAATTTTACATTTAACAATATTAATCAATGAAAATATCCTCTCCACGAATAAATTGGATCACGTTAACCTTAGAAGAGTAAATGCAAATAGAGCTAAATCTTCAAACATGAATTTGTAGGCTGCATTTTTTAAATCTTCCTCCAAAAAATAGCTCTATGATATAAACGTCTATAGATATATTTATTTGTTTATTCAATGATGAAAGTATATTTTTATTTTTTTTTAATATTTTTTATTTCTATTAGTTTTATTTATTTAGAGTTTTCTAGGAGAGATTTTTTATTTATTATTTTTATCAGAATAAATTTTTTTATTTTTCCAAAATGTATTTCAATTAATATTCGTTTTTCAGTATACACTTCTAGGTAAAAAGACAGAAAAAGCTGTATATTAACATCTTTTTTCACGTATTTTTTTTAGTACTATGTATAAAACAAGCCCCCTCAAGAATTTGTTCAGCCCCCTCTAGAAAGCGGTGCTGGTTACGGCCCTGTATATATTGATGAGAAGTTACCTAGGTACTGAAGGAATTCCAATTCTAAATAGGTTTACCTTCAATGCTTTTATGTATGTTTCTATATGAAATTCAGTTTCAAATAATCAGAGAATAGATAATAAAATACAAATAAAAAATAAACTCACTAGTAGTATAATAATGAAATTGACACACGAACTGATAAAGGAACTCCTGGGATACTACCCGAAAATACTCAAATTGAACAGGTACAAAGTGAATTTAGAATTTAACATAGCCAGGCTAGAATTTATCAGTACGAATGAAGCTGAATATCATCAACGTCTATTTGATTTCCTTTCGTTTCAACGCTGGGATTTTGTAAGCTGTGGGAAGTCGAGAGCCCGTCCATTTTGCTTGGACAGTTTTACCCGTACGTGTTCAAATTAACATTCAAGGGAATTCATTCAATACCGTGATTCTTTATGAGCCTTCTCATATATATTTAATGGTTTTCATAGGTTTGAAATTTGAATAGTTGCAGAACGGATGAATTCAACCACATATTCTAATTACAAAATTAGAGATAAAAGTTTGAATAAACTAGAGTCCACAACTCCATCGCTTTCAACCCTTTCCGGCCCAAATTATTTTTTTGTGGAAAAAATATTATGTATGGTTTTATAATGGTTTATTAGAAATACTCGAAGAAAATGAAACAAATTTCAAGATAAAAGAACACAAGGATTATCCTGCAGGATGTAGTCACTCCACATAACCAGTAGGAACATATAACCAAACAATATAACCTATTTTGCGTAATATAACATTAAACAGTTATTGTCATGTTTCAAACACAATTCTACTTTGCACGCTGAACATTTCTTACAAATCATAGAACTCATCTGCATGAAGATTTTCTGAATATTCAGTTATTGGGTTCCCAACCCTCCCGGATTGCCCGGATGACTCCGGTAATAATGGTCAATCTCCCGACTTCCCGGGGTGACTAATTTCTCCAGTTTTTGTAAAATTATACGCAACCGCGCTCTACTAATCAAACTTCGATTTTTAATGATAATGATTTTGTGGTGAAAAACTGTCAAATATTAGAAGCAGAGTATATATAAATTAAAAATAAATAAATAATATTGACATTTTCTTCAACCTTCTTCCTACTTAACTCCTTAAAAAAATCTCCCGGGTTGATCCTTACGAAAATTGGCAAGCCTATTCAGTAGGTAGGTACTCCAGACTTGCCTCCTCAGAACTAAAATAAGATAACACGATTACGTAAGTACCCAGTGGTCACTTCAGGAGACCCCAACGAAATTAGTAATTTCGAAAGAAAGGAAACATTTACGTTCAATATATTCATGAAAATGCATAAGTAAGATATAAGTAAATAACTTTGGAGCCATTTTTCCACCATTTATAAATAAAAATAACAAATTCACACAGTTTCAGCAGATCCTCTGAGTAGTGTCCAACTATAGTAAACAAATGCACGTTATAAGCGCTTCGACTTATTTCGGTCTGTTTTCGATGAACACGTCAAATTTTGCTATGTTAGACAACCCACGAAACACACTGGTATACTGAAATAGCCAACGAGCAGTTTTACTCATGACTAACAAACTGTGGTCTTCCTAGCTAACCAGTTGCCCTGAAAGGGTTAAGATACAGGTTTTCAAACGTGAAGACCTGATGGTGGTTTTTTGAAAATATTTTCGAAATCTGTGAAGGTAATTAGATACAGTTTAGTACAGTTACCAATTATTTTATGCTGTATTTAATGAAGTAAAAGTTATTATTGAAATATTTTCATGAGTGGGTAGTACAGGGAGGCATTGGCACAAACTTTGGACCAAATATTTATTGGTTAATTTTCAGTCATTTTGACTTCAAAATTTGAAAATATAAAGGTTTTTGTACAAATAGGATCTCATACTTCGCTAGGAAGCAGAATTTTCGAGAAAAATGCATTCGAATATTTCTTTACGAATTTATTGTTGTCCCGAAATTAGGCGCCAATATTCTAACCATGTATTCTACATTCGAAAATAGATATAAAACTTCATATAAACTAGGGTCCACAACTTCTTCGTTTTAAAGGTAAAGACCCGATAATGGTTTTTCATGAATATCATAATTGAAATCACTTTTCTAATCTAATGCGAAGTGTGGAGCTGCATTTTCTCAACAAGGTCGGCAATTCTTGGTGTTATCTTTGAAAGAGCGCAACCAATATTTTCCTTTTTTATTTAAATTTGTCAAATATAAAATTTGTCATTTTAAAGCCCAAAATTTGTAGGGTCACGAGCCTCCCAATGCCCTTTCCCCAAGTTTGGGAACCACTGAACTAAACATTAAGGAACAATTATTTGAGGTTTATTTTCATTCTAACATTTAGATAAGATGATCGAAAAGGTTGCCCTGCTCATGAAGTCATATTTGGGCTCTACGGGTAATCGCATGTGAAGCTTGCGAAACTTCAGAATGGTTTTCTCGTATTTGGTTCCTTGCTACACGTATGCCTTCACACAACGCCTCCTAGTTGTCTACTTCTGTTGCGTCAACTATATCTTTTATACGGCCCCAAAAATAGTAGTCTAGTGGATTTAAATCAGGCGATCGGGGTGCCCACGGAATAGGAACACCTCTTCTAATCCATTTACCCTGAAATTACTCGTCTTGCCTAATCCTAATATTGATATCATACAGAGCTGGCTCACCGTCGTGCTCTGCCATTGCATAAACCACGTACAAAGTGGATATCTGCTAATTCTCTATTTGTAAACCTCTGCATTAATACTAAATAGCTTTTTTTTTCCTGGAACAAGCTGCACAATTAAAAACTGAGCGATTAATAATTGACATATAATTTTCCTTTGCCTAGCAAATTATAAAACGTCATTTTTGTCCAGGTCTACTGATTATTTTTTTCTTTGATTTGCACATTGAAAAACAAAAAATCAAAAATCAATTCGTAAAGAAATATTCAATTGCATTTTTCTCGAAAATGCTGCTACCTAGCGGAGTATGAAAGGAGTACCTTATTTGTACAAAACGCTTCATATTTTCAAATTTCGAAGTCAAAATTACTAAAAATGAACCACCAAAATTTTGAACTAATTTTTCGCACAATACCTCCCAGCACTACTCCTGAGAATATTGCAATACTAACTTTTATTACATTGAATAGAGCGTAAAAATTTTTTTAACTGTACCAAATTTTATCGAATAACCATCACAGGTTTCGAAAATATTTGCAGAAAACCACCATCAGGTCTTCACCTTTAACATCCTGGATCTTAAAAACTAAGAAGGGATCTTAAAAACTAAGAAGGGACCCTAGTTTCATCTCTATTTTTTGAAATAAAATACGTATTGTGAATGTATATATATATATATATATATATATATATATATATATATATATATATATATATATATATATATATATATATATATATATATATATATATATATATATATATATATATATATATATATATATATATATATATATATATATATATATATATATATATATATATATATATATATATATATATATATATATATATATATATATATATATATATATATATATATATATATATATATATATATATATATATATATATATATATATATATATATATATATATATATATATATATATATATATATAAACATTGACATACATATACACGGTGGACCAGAAGGAACTGCATCGATCGATATCTCAGAAACTGAGTGTAGGAAAAATTTGAAATTTTGGAAACTGACTAGATGTCTTGAGTTCATTTATTGGACAATTCTGGTTATACCGGAAATAGACCCCATGTCGATTATTTTAAATGACACCCTACATATAATTACATTTTTGAATTCCACCTAAGATTCTAAGCAGATTTTATGTATTATGTCCTATACCTAAGTCTAATCGTTTATGACATATTTCAGTTTTTATGTCAAAAATAGGGATTGCAAGTCCTAATATAATTATCAATTGTTCCTATAAGGAAGCCTTATTGCTTACATTCGGTTGAATTTCTTGTTAAGAAAGAATTTCTTCAATAGATTTTGTATAATATTTGGATAATAATAATCATACAGATTGAGAAAACTGATAAAAATCAATTTTTTCAAATGAAAACCCCCCATTTTCTAATTTTGTAGTATCAAGCATCAAAAATTAATGTAATTTTTTATAAGGTTATATATATCTAAAATTTTCAGTTTTCGAACTATTGCCAATTTAATATTTTTATATGTCGATTTTGCATTTATTCATTTAACAATTAGATCTAGGATAGCCAAGATCGTATTTGACATTTCAAATCATCGTAATGGCACCCCGGTTATATTATACAAACGAAAATTATTAAAACTTATTTATTATTTATGGACAATGTGATAAAGTTATTTCAAGAACATGTGATACATTTGTTACACCATATCCTCAAAAACAAAAACACTAAGACGAATTATAAAAAACTCGAAGAACTTTGGACCCGTAAAGGAAAACTGTACAGAAATAAACCAGTTATTAACATTGAAAATATTGATATCGTAAACTGGAAATAGAAAATTTAAAAAAATTATGTGAGTGAGTGTTCGAACTGGTGTTTTTAAACTTCTAGACATTTGCGCATCTAAGCCGCAATTGTTCATGGGTGGTTCTTCTTATTGACTGGTGGTCTAGGTCTTCAAATGATGTACTTACTCCCCCGTGCAGTATTCCATGGTGGTCACTGCGGTGCTATAAACGTTATTTTTCACTGTTTCCCATAAATAAATATCGAGTAATGATAAGTCTGGGGAGCGAGGTGGCCAAAAATTTGGTTCATTGTTGGCTATCCATTGATCATAAAATAAGTTTTCCAGATAATTATTCACTAAATGTGCATTATGTGGAGGTGCCACCATAATTTTGATAGAAAAGGTAGATCAGCCAGGGGCAAGTTGTCTAAATAGTCAACTTCAAAATTCATGCGATTCTGTTTTTGAGGATATGGTGTCACAAATGTATCACATGTTCTTCATCCTAGATCTGATTGTTTTTTATTGATTAAATGCAAAATCGTTATATAAAAATATAAAATTGGCAATATTTCGAAAACTAATAATTTAAGGTATAAATAGCCTTATACAAAGTTACCTTCACTTTTGATGCTTAATACTACAAAATAAGAAAAATGGGGGTTTCCATTCAAAAACATTGATATTTATCAGTTTTCTCTAGCACATTTAAGATCTTATTTTTTGAACACCCTGTATGATTAGTTATCCAAACATCATACAAAATCTATTAAAGTCAGTCCCTCTCAACAAGAAATCCAACCAAAAGTAAGGAATGAGGGCTCCCTTATAGGAAAAATTGATAATTATATCAGGACTTGCAATCGTCATTTTTGACATAAAAACTTAAATATGTCATAAACGATTAGACCTAGGTATAGGACATAATGCATAAAATCTGTCTAAATCTTAGGTAGAAGTCAAAAATGTAATAATATATATGGTGTCAAATTTTGAATTACAGACTTGGGGTCTATTTCCGGTATAACCGGAAATGCCCAATGAATGAAAAAATATTTCAGCTGAATAGGCTTCAAGACATCTAGTCAGTTTACAAAATTTCAAATTTTTCCTACATTTAGTTTGTGAGATATTGATCGATGCAGTTCCTGGTGGTCCACACTGTCTAATAGATATTTATATATGTTGTGTCGGTACCTCCAGGACGGAAAAAATTCACTCACCTACCTTCTGTAAGTTGAATTTTCTAACTAAAATTGATGAATATTGATCTAAAGATAGATATTTCAGTATCAATAAATACGACACGATTATACTACATGAAATGAACAAGGAAAATTCTTCAATAATTTAAGAATTATCAAACAAATTTCCAAAGGAGCTAGTTATATGTATTTCCCGACGAGAATTCTACATTCCCAATCCAACAGTGAATTTTAAAAATCGTCAAGTTACCCAGACTCAAAATCTGCATACAACTATTTCGATCTTATTAGATCTCATAAGTGCAGCTTATTTGACTGAGTGAATTAAAAAATTTCTAATTGTTTCTTATACAAATCGTAACTGAGCTACTATCTGGATAACAACCCAGAGCGCCCTTCACCAAGGGTATTGGAAACCAACAATTCATCGCTTGGATCGAAAATGCAGAATCCCTTCGGGAGAATACATAACTTCCTGACATGAGATATCTACTCTGCAACTGTGGCTTATGTAGTTTCAAAGCTCGATAACTTAGCGTTTTCAAAAACTCTGGAAATACTCACAAGAGTGCGCTCCATAAATACTTGCAGCGAAATTCGTTATACTCAAAATCGAATCATGAAAAGTATAAAAGTTGACCATGGTCAAATTATAATACTACATAAAGTGAACAAGGAAAATTGTTCAATAATTTAAAACTTATCAAACAGCTTTCCAAGTTAGCTGGTTATATGTATTCCCCGACGATAATTTTACATTCACAATCCGACTGTGAATTATAGAAATCGTCAAGTCACATCGACTAAAAATCTGCATACAGATGTTTCGATCTTATTAGATCTCATCAGTGCAGCTTATTTGACCCGGAGTGAATTAACAAATTTTTAAGTCTTCCCCAATACAAATCGCGACCTACCTACTAACTAGATTTTTGATCATTTGATTTCGACACAGTTATTATTAAATACGGTACCCTTAAGCATAGTAATCCATTGATATGGATAATGATCTACCCATAGGTTTTGTATTATATTGATAACAACAAATAACAATTAAGTTTCATGTTTCATTTAGATTCTGATAGATATAGAAAGTTGAAATGAAATTTTCCCTATCATCCAATATATAGGAATTCCTTCGACTCCGTATGACTTAACTCACTACCCTTAATTCAGCGATCGAATTTCAAAGCCACAAGAGATTAGTTTTCAAATAACATCTTGAAATTCGATATTCAACCATTACGTCAGTGGGGATGCAAGAAAATATATTACTCTGAAAATAACTCTAGAAGAATTCACTTACGGCAATAAAACGAATAAATCGTTCGAAGAAAATCAAAACATCTCAGCGGAAATTAATCATCTGTTCGTGAAACTATTCGAATGGATTTTTTTTCTACTGCACGTATATAAGAAGCCAATACCCGCTTCTGGTAAGATATCAGATTTTTAGTATTGTTTCAATTCTATTTCAGTCTAACGTATATTGCAGAAAAATCGTATATTATTGAAAATCACGTATAGTAACTCCTTTTTCTCCAACTATGGTTAATATTACGTAATTTTGGAACATTAATTTGTATTTATTCTTGAATTTTATATCAAGAGGTAGATTTCTTGAGAAATAATTATCTGTATATTATTACTGGAAAAGAAAACATTGTACCCCTTTTTTTAAGAATTGCACGGGTGGAGCTATAAGCGATTTAGAATAATCAGCGATATGGATAAATCATTTATTTTATGGAAATTCATTTTCAATAAACAAAAAAAAATACTTTTCGTCAATTTCCACAGAATGTATTTAAAATATAGTTACAATCGGCTTCTAATATTACATCATTGTCAAGGAAATATAGACATATCAGGTAAAAACTATTTATATCTCACCCTTAAAGATTTAGGAGTTAGAGGCCTCGGTAGACCAGCGGTAAGGAGCCTTGTACTGTTTTTAAACCGAGGATTTTATGATTAAATTGTTGGGTAATGTTGATCGTTTACAACCCAATTGGCCGTTCGGAACCGGCGTTAAACTGCAGGTTCCTCGAGTTTAGTCGTCGAGTGCAGTTGAGGTCTAATTGATTATTTACAGTTTGAAATTCTAGGTTTTTTCTAACTTGTTCATTTTCAAACTTTCCAATAGATTCATTGTGTTTCCTTTATTGCAAATATGTAGGATTTTAATAACTTCTATTGTGATTTTATGACTTGTAGTTTTAATGTGTTGGAATATCGCAGATTTACTATCGGAAGAAATATGGTCTTTAAAACGAGATTAAAAACATCGCCCGAATTGTCCAACGTACGCCGTTGGGTATTCTCCTCTATAACTACAGATTTTTCATATTTGTCTGTTTTTTGTTTGATATTAAATAATAGTTTGCTTAAGTTCAACTCAATTGGAAAGTATGTTTTCATATTAAATTTCGAAAAGTGGTTGTAAATATTATTAGATAATTGTCCAAAATTGATTTTACCTGATATATCTACATTTACGTGACACCAATGTGATAGTCAAAATTGGTTGTATCTGTATTTTAAATTGACGAAAGGTATATTTATTCAGAATAGTTGAAGTGAAGAACAAATAGATACTTAAGATTTCTGAAATTTGTTTTCTTTCTGTAAAATGACTACTGCAGCGTATTCGCCATATTTTATAATAATTTTTCACAATGATTCATTTGCCAATGTCAAACACATAACATACAAATTCACTAATTTAATGAATTATGATCTAATTTCAGCCACTGGGCGATCACTAGTAATTCTAATTACGAATAGCAACTAAAAGAAAAATTTAATTTCTCAAAAAATACCTTAAACTATTCTATAGAATGAAAAAAAATAGATGTAGGAGGATAGTTACACTATATTATTGACCCGTAGTAAATAATATAACACTGTTTTCAGAAAAAATTTTAAATTAAAAAAAAAACATAAAAATTCCATGAAATATGTGACTAATATAAAAGGAAACAGCACAGACTATTCTCATTTATTGGAATTCGATAGGAATTATGAAGTCAAAAAATGCCATGAAGCTGGTTAATGAGTACAATTTTGAAGAGCAACAGTAAGAGAAGAGATGATATTTTCGTTGCTTAGGTGTGTAGTTCTCTCTATCTCTATACACATGTCATCCTTAAATATCTGTTGGTGATTGCTTACATTGATTGATGATTCGAAATTTTATGATTTTTGTTAATGTTTGGTACTCCGAGCTGGTTAACAGTTATTTTTTGAAATTATAGATATTTTAATTGATGATGGACGAGTCGATTTCAAAGCAGTATTGCTTTTTATGTTAGTTCACTTATATGCGTATGTTGTTTGTGGTTATGATTGATTTTATCTAGTAATGTATTTTTTCTTGTTTTAGAGGCCCACTGAAAAAGAAACTAAATGTGTAGTTACGTTCACACACAATAAAACGGTTATACAAATGTAGGCCTTTTGTTGAATGTTATGTTGTTGTTCTTGTGTTTGTATGTTAATATTGAAAAACACAAGGTATATTATTCACAGTTTATATATATATATATATATATATATATATATATATATATATATATATATATAAATATATATAAATATATATATATATAAATATATATATATATATATATATATATATATATATATATATATATATATATATATATATATATATATAAGATAGTGCCGGGTAACATTGACACTGAGGTAACAATGACATAATTTCCTTACTATTACAAATTTTGAAAACTACCGGAAACACTGCAGCCATTTCGCGCCATTTTAGTTACTGGGTCTAACGTCTAGCTAACGTCGGCGTCACTAGAACCACAGCCATCAAGTAGCTCAGTCAGCGCCTTTATTCATCCGTTCCGATTCCTTTTTTCAGTTTTACACGCACCTAAAACTTTGTAATTAGGATATGTAATCGAGATTTGTGACTTGTTATAGGAACTAGGTAAGTTATATGCTTACATTCTTTTCAATTAATTTCAATCAATATTTTTTCACTTTTTTTAACAACAAATTAGGTTTTTTGGTCATAGAGGTAAAAATTGACATGTCAATGTTACCCTACGCTTTGAGCTAGGGTAACATTTTTATTTCAGAAATGTCACCAAAAAAGCGCCTATCTACTGCCGTACGTAAGTACAAGACTTACACTAGTGACTCAATGAAGGGAGCCGTGGATTGTATTAAAAATGAGGGCATGAGCATTAAAAGGACCGCGGATCTCTACGGTATTAATCGTTCAACTCTCATTAATCAATTAAAGAACTACAGATGTGAACCAGTTTGTAGACCTACTATTCTAACTCAAGAAGAAGAGCAGCACGTAGTCCATATTTTGATGAAGCAGATTTGGGATGGACCGCTTTCAACTCAAAATCCTTGTTCAAGATTATTTAAAACGAATTGATCGACCAAACGCCTTCAAGGTTGGAATCCCTGGCAAGGATTGGATCGCTGGATTTGAAAAAAGGTGGAGAGGAGATTTAAGACGGAGAGTAGCCCAGAATCTTCCCAAAAATAGGGCGGAAGCTTGCTTTAAAGAAGTTTTAGAAGATTTTTATAATAAATTGAATAACTCTGTTGAAAGACTTGAACTGCTAAGAAAACCGCAGAATATTTTTAACTGCGATGAAACTGGTCTACAAGCCGACTGTGGTGTACAGAAAATTTTATGTAGTAAAGGATCTGCAAATCGTCATAAATTGTGGGAAGTACAACAAAATCTAGCTATACCATACTTGTTTGCTGCAGCGCTATAGGAGAATTTCTTCCACCTTATATCAATTTCAAAGGATTGCACTTATATTCTGCGTGGTGTCAGAATGGACCAGACAATGCTGTCTATAATTGCAGCCCTTCTGGTTGGATGGAGGCTGATCAGTTTTTCAACTGGTTCAAAGATGTTTTTGTTAGAAGTCAAGAATATAAAAAATGAAATCAGTAATAATTGCAATAAAACCGAAGTAACTGTTGGAACCTGGGTTCTGGTCGAGTTTAAGAACAGTAAAGATTCCGACAGGTTAATTCATTACATTGGTCAGGTTACTGAAATAGTTCACTCTAGTGAAGAAATAATCGTTAATTTTCATCGCAGAAAAAAAAATGTTTCGCCTTTCCTGAAAACAGAGATGAGTTAATATTACCAAGACATGATATAGTAAGAGTTTTACCTGTCATATTCGACGTGGAATGCTTACATTTAATTGCAAACTCTTCTGTACTGATAGAAATGTTCCTCTCATTATTTATTAGCTAGATTGTTTACTTTCTTTAATTTAGTTTTTGTAGATTTAAGAGAAGTTTTGTGAATTTTAGGAATATCCGTTCTTTACATTAGGAGAAAACATTTTATTTTATCAATGTTTATAATAAAAAATTTAAAATATCAGTTTCGGTTCATTTATTTTTAATATTACTAAGTCAATGTTAACCCAAGTGGCGCAAACATTTCATTTCTATTCAATTCAGTGTGTGTGTCAATGTTCTCTCATAGTAAGGTAACATTGACACTAGTACGAAAAAAAAAAGAAGAAATATAAAAAATTATATAAACTCATTTGGTGCAATATTATTCCATAAAAGAATCTTATAATGCGCAGCCAGTGTGTACTATAAAAATAATGACTATTCCGTCAGTTTGTCAGTTTCCAGAACCGCACAGCCTTTTTTAGAAAGTTGTGTCAATGTTACCCGGTAGCTAGCAACATGAATGTTTGCTTCAGAAACGTCCTTATTCTGCATTAAAATAATGAATTCGGCTTCGTTACCGAACTACTGCAGAAATTGAATTCGATTTGATTTTGAGAAAATGAGCTAACTGTACATCTTTCGTCTTGGAATGCCAAATTGTTTATTACCATGAAGATCAATTTGGCATATCAAGACGCAGTATGTACAATAGCTCATTACACTTCAAATTCAATTAAATACGTTTACGTTTTAAGTGCCAGCAGATGTGTGGAGAGCTCAGAATGCATATTTGACATATCTTTTTAGCTTGCGTTGCAATTTTTTATATCAGACCCTATAATTTTCAGTACAGTTTGTGTGGAAGTATATTCTACTCCATATATATATATATATATATATATATATATATATATATATATATATATATATATATATATATATATATATATATATATATATACGCACATATATGAGGGCTAGCGAGCTATGGATTTTGAGATTATGTTGCTAACATTATTTGGGGAATAATCTTCCTCCTCGTCAGTGCCATCTTAACACTGGATTTAGTTTCTATGTATTAGGTGTGAATTGTCAAATACTGGTTTTTACAAAATTATGATAACATATTTTATGTAATGCTCAAGTGCAGCTTATGGTTTGGGGGAATTCTTTGGCATGGAGTACGTTTTTCTCATGCTAGTTTAGTTTATAGATCTCAGATACAATAAATTTCACTGTGTGAGAATTGTGACATGTAGATACTGTTTCCTGCTTTTGTTGATTCGTTCATGTATAATTTTAGCCTACCGCTCGAAAGCTTGAGCTTAATATAAAGGAATACACTGTTGTCATATTGAAAGTATCGTCAATTACAATCTTGCGTATATTATATTCCTAGATCATACACGCATACAGTCCACTATACTTTTCATTTGATATTGATTATATACACTAACGCGGCAAATGAATTAACGAAAATTCGCTAAATCTTTTCTCACTTAACTAAATGATTTTTGGAAGAATGGCACATTGATTTTCTGAATAATGCGGGCTAGGCCGAGTTCACCGAATTCAAATGAACTGAGATTAACCCCTTGATGTCGACCTGCACTTCCCTTTTAATCACTGTAATAACCCCCTCGATTCCAATTTGGATAATGCTTTCATCCTTATGCTAATTCGAATAATTCCGAAAAGCGCAGCATAATTTGCGCGAAAAAAGTAAAACTTACAACCGTCATTACAGCACCGTTTGCGTAAAATCCGTCATTGCCACGCCTCCAGCCACGTTGCCTAATTACAACCCTAGACACATTCCAGGTTATAATTGCCGTTATCGCTCCACTTAATCAAGGAGTGCTCTGTTTCACCAGTAGAAGAGGGACCCGAGGTCTCCTGAAAATTTTATGAGTGCGGAAATTAGAACTTTCTATCCTTGATATTATTAATATCAGGACTGGATTCCCTTAACCCCTCCAGATTCAAGAGCTGCTGAAAGAATTGTTTGTTATATTTTCTAGATCTGGACTAAAAATGCCTAGAGTCGAACTTTTAGTAGTTATTAAAAACTGCCGATCCAAAAATCGCATGCGGACTGACTCTTCCTATTTCAATGAATTATAATTACAATTTGAATAAGGTATTGTGCAACGGAAAGGAAATATTCTGGTTATTGAAATAATAAAATTAATTGAATCTTCTTCCTAATAAAGAAATTAAATTGATTAACAAACATTATTATCAAAATAATTGGTACAATTAATATGATGTTTTAAATTGTTTTCATTTAACTAGTAAATTCTTCTCATCAGATCAGATGTTGACGGTAACAACAAATCAGAAAAAATTATTCATTTAGAGATGTGTGGTACCTACTTATTTTTTGTGTAATTCAGATTTGAAATAGTATATTGTACAACGAGCATGGAATGACATGCATTTCCTACGAGTATGACATTTGCAGCACGAGCTGCAGGTGAGTGCTGCAAATCATACGAGTAGGAAATGGTCATTCCATGCGAGTTTTACAATGTACTTTTTCTACGAATGTTTCTGTTACATAAAATGGGATAAGTATTATTTTTCCTTTTAAGATTTTGAAAAATATCAATCTGACGTTCCACAAAAAACACGCGGTGTCGGTTAACGTCACCTTTGTAAAAATATACCCGTGCACAATGTGAACTTAGTAGTTGACTCACCATGGTGATTGAAGCACAATAAAAATGTGTATAAAACAATGCACTATCTCCCGAAATTACTTTTGAACATAGAATGAAGGTTTTTATTGACATTCCTAGAAAAAAAATTTTTCACAATCATATGTTAACCCGAAACAACTTAGTAAAACAAAAGACAGGACAATTATTGCAGGAAGGTTTTAATTTAGCACTAATTTTCAGAAATCTACAAGTTCGTGACTTTGAATTTATTTTCTTTGCAAAAAGGTTTTTCGTGCATAATGATTTTGCAGTTCAGTGAATTTCAACTGAGGATAGCTTATTATTTCAGTCAATTTTATTTCAACTGGTTTCACAAAAACTTGTAAATTTTCTTTTATACTTTCTATTCATGGAATCTGCCCTCAAACGTCTGGAATAAGCATGTTATTATGGACTCGTACTTATTGTACAATTGATTCATTAAAGTCTTAAATTACTTGAAGATACATTTGATTGAGCTTAGAATCTGCTTATTAAAGTACCTACAATCTTTTAATTCTAATTTGAGATTCACAATTTTGAGGTACTCAGTAATATCGCACAAAGGAAGTATGTGATTTATTAGCCTATTATCTTCTGAGTAAGATATCCAGTCGTCACTTTTTCAATATGGCGGGCCATTTATAGATTGTTCAAGAGTCACAATCGTGGCCTACGGGCTCAGGGATGGACAGCATAATAGACGATCAATGTTATTTCAGTAGTGCATTTGTGTTGATAGGTTACTGAAAAGATATAGTAATTGTTCCCAGACGAATTAATGCAGAAGTATTTAATGAATTTTCAATCTTACCACCTGAAACAAGAAAACGAACACTTAAAAATAAGAAACAAAAATTCTGGTTTATTTCACATATGATATATCGCTGATTTTCAGAACCTATGTAACTTGGAAAAATTATTTGATTTGCCGTGAAGTATTATACTGAAGTTCCTATTTTAATGCATCATTTCTCAATCAAAAAGAGGTTTCTGATTTATTGTTTTCAATAAATATGAGAATATAAGATTAATTTGTGGTTAAATTCCATTCATAACTGACTTAGTATATTCTTTTCAGAGAATGGTTGAAATTACGGCATAGTATTAAAAGGTTTGTCCAACTACTAAAACAGAATAAGAAGAATGGCATTTATATTTTGATGAATGTAGATTCCTCGATTGGAATTTCGGCAATATTCACTGGAAAAGTTTAAGAAAAACAAGAAACAGTATATTTACTAATGTTTTTTAATCAAAAAGTGATTTGAGAAATTAAAGTATTTCAGGATACGGAAGAATTTCAATTTTTATTGGTGAAGTCTATGTCAAGATTATTACCTACCAAACCGATTGCTAAAAATTCGAACGCGATTCAATCTGAAATATTAAAGAAATTTCCAATGAATGCTTAATCCATTACTTTACATAAAGTGAACAAGGAAAATTCTTTAATAATTTAAAAAATTATCAAACAACTTTCCAAGGAAGCTGGTTATACGTATTCAGCAACGCAAAATCTGCATTCACAATCGAACGGTGAATTATAGAAATTGTCAAGTCACCCCGACTCAAAATCTGCATACAGCTGTTTCGATCTTATTAGATCTCATCAGTGCAGCTTATTTGACTAGGAGTGAATTAACAAATCTCTAATTGTTCCCCAATACAAATCGTGGTCAGTAAAACTGGTCGGATAACAATCCAGAGTGCCATCCCACCAAAGATATTGGAAAACAACAATTCACCGCTTAGACTGAAAATGCAGAAATTCGTCGCTCGAACACGTACCTCCTGATATGAAGGTATCTACTCTACAACAGTGGTGTATATGATTCCAAGGCACACTAACATAGTGATTTAAAACCTTTGGATATACCCACTAGAGCGCGCTCCGAATATTCTAGTCGCTTAATACGCAAAATACAACAATCAATTGATTGTTGTAGATACCTTCATATCAGGAAGTACGTGTTCGAGCGACGAATTTCTGCATTTTCAGTCTAAGCGGTGAATTGTTGTTTCCCAATATCTTTGGTGGGATGGCGCTCTGGATTGTTATCCGACCAGTTTTACTGACCACGATTTGTATTAGGGAACAATTAGAGATTTGTTAATTCACTCCTAGTCAAATAAGCTGCACTGGTGAGATCTAATAAGATCGAAACAGCTGTATGCAGATTTTGAGTCGGGGTGACTTGACAATTTCTATAATTCACCGCTCGATTGTGAATGCAGATTTTGCGTTGCTGAATACGTATAACCAGCTTCCTTGGAAAGTTGTTTGATAATTTTTTAAATTATTAAAGAATTTTCCTTGTTCACTTTATGTAATGTATGAAATTGACCATGGTCAACTAGTA
The DNA here is from genome assembly GCA_030704885.1 of Cynegetis impunctata. Classification (NCBI taxonomy): domain Eukaryota; kingdom Metazoa; phylum Arthropoda; class Insecta; order Coleoptera; family Coccinellidae; genus Cynegetis; species Cynegetis impunctata. Next base: position 22,840 of record JARQZK010003801.1, read on the forward strand.
TGTTTTTCATGATTTGATTGTAATCCATTACTTGTATTTTGAATATCTTTGAATATGAAATATCGGAATGGCAGATGGTGTATTTTTAGAATCGCATTAGAAACATAGCGAATAAGTTGAAAACGAATGGCCAATATCTTTCCAAAGTTTGCCATCGCTTTGATCCGATAAACGATAATAATGTGCACGCAAAGGCATTTCGAATTAGGCGGTCTTAGAGGTTTATTCTAATGTTACTAATTTACAAGAAACTTGTAATGGGGATAGCTAGAACTTCTCGATTATTCATGTGGAAGTGAGATATTGTTTGGAAAGTTATATTAGGTCCTAATGTATTCCCTACAAGAAGTTAGGAATGTGTATGTATCAAAGGAAATATATATATATTAGTTGATTGAGATATCAGAAGTGAATATCATCGAAATAATTGAATATGTGAGGCATTAAGGAAAACTTATAATTTTGTGAATTTGACATGACGTTTGATATAACTTTTTTCTCATATTAAATTCTGAACACTACAAGCGAATTATGTTCTTCAATGAAAAATGCATTGAACAGAGTTAAATATCCTAGCCACTTTGCTATCATCCATCAATTGAATTGATACCATCAGAAGATGACTAGAAGTCTGATAACCTGAGGTTACTCAGGTAATTTAAGAATAATTGGGTCTTTGAAAAAAAAAATTGTAATAAATATTGTATTGTATATAAGTTTCATAATAAAACAATTTTAGGTTTTTGTCGCTCTAATTAAAAATTTATTTTAAATAGAAAATATATTTTTCAATCCAGTACCTAGGTAGGTACCGAAAACACGCCGCCAGTTTCCGAACAAACAAAAACGTCACAATGTTAATTTCTACTCATTGTAGCACACACCTGAAACAGTGTTCTGGATTTTAATCGTATAATCTTGTTATTATCGTCAATATATCAATAAATATATCTAAAATATCAAATCTTAAAAGTTATCGTGCTCGCTTCGCACCTTTATGTACGAATACTACAAAAATTTTTTCAAATGTGCCACATGATGTTATACATCTGGTATATTATCGGAATTAGCCTTTATGAATCTTCATCACACTAAATAAAAGCAGCTATTAAATATAATTTTTGCAATAATTTTCGGATACTTCTAGTCAATTTACATGTAGAAGCCGTAGACACTATACTATCTAGAAATTCCTTCAACATTATGACATTACCAACAAGGCCCATCATAGCGCGTTTGAAGTCCCGCCAGTCTTTATAAAATTTAATCAATTCTATATTATTGTAAATAACACTTCACAGTTTTTTAATTTTCACTATACTTTGTTTACATGACAATTGTTTCACCAATATACAGTGGCTTCTTCAGATGTATACTACATACTGAGTATGTATTATACATCTGAAGAAGCCACTATGTATTGGCGAAACAATTGTCATGTTAACAAAATATAGTGAAAATCAAAAACTGTGAAGTTCTACTTACAATACATAATAAGTTTTATTTACAATATTATAATGGATTTTCATCAAGTATCGGCTCAATCAATTCTATATTGTTTATAAATAATGGAAAGAATTTCAAAGCATTTTTTGTATCCACTATTTTTATACTTTATGATAAAAATTTAAAATACATGAAAAAAATTGATATTTTTTTTTCAACAACTGAGTTCGTAACCAGCTAAGCCGAAATAAATTGGGAGTCAATTGTCAACCACGTATCCTTGCCTGTCGATCTATTAAAAAAGATACAAGCAACTAGGTTTTCAACAAATACTTCTCTCATCGTTCTTCACTTAGTATTGGAAAACCAAATCTTTAAGTCAACCAATAAATTTCTTTTTTCGGGTAATATTACAACTTAACCTGGTGTCTTCACCTTTGCTAAATCAGGTACAAAGAAGAGAAGTCCGTTTTTGTACTAAAAATCTATTTACGCCAAAGCAGCTATATAAGGCTCAAATTCCTCCAGTATTGGAATAGTATCCGTATGCTTGGAGTTCTACACCTAAGCACTTCTTGCATCTACTTCACTCAATTCTGAAAGGAGCAATCAGGCTAATAGACAACCCATCATCGATCGCTAAGCTTCATTCACTCCAACATCGGAGGAAGGTTGCCGACTTGAGCCTTTTTGACAAATGTTAGTACGGCAGGTGTTCTGCAGGCGCTGGCTCCATTATTATATATATATATATATATATATATATATATATATATATATATATATATATATATATATATATATATATATATATATATATATATATTTATATATTTATATATATATATATATATATATATATATATATATATATATATATATATATATATTTATATATATATATATATATATATAAATAAATATATATATATATAAATATATATATATATATATATATATATATATATATATATATATATATATATATATATATATATATATATATATATATATAAATATAGGCTATTTCCAAATAAGTGAGAAAGTTTTTAGGGGTTGATTCCTTGTCGAAAGTTAAAGGGTCAGTCTTTCATGTACAAAATAGCTCTCAGGCCTGTCCTCGAAAAGTTACATGTTTCCAAAAATGAACGCTAGTAAAATTATTCATATTGAAGATTTAGAAGGCGCAACTGAACTTCTAACTGAGTACCTTATGAAAATCAAAGATAATTGAACTTGAATTAACACATAAAAATCAAAGCGATTTGACTGCCACCTACTAGATTTTTTCGATTGCATTTGCAGAAGATCCGTTCATGGACGATATTTTATTTTATTTTTAATTAAGAAACTATTGCTTTTACGAAAAAAGACAACAGCTGAAAAAGTTTAGCACTAATTATATTATTTTCATCAGATATTTTTAAAGAAAGAAATTTAAGTTTGATGAAAAGTTCTGTTGAAAATAAAATAGGGTTTGCATGTTTCACTCCTTCAAAAGATCTCAACAAAATCAAAACACTTTTCATAGGTATTTTTTTTATTGATAGAACATGCTTACAATATACCATTTTTTTAAACAACCAGCAATTTCAAGAAAAAAATTGAATTTTCTTTCTCATTTTTCGAAGCATGTTTTTTCAAAAATAGGCCTTATATAAAACCCCCTCTCTTATTTTCGATAAGGAATCATCCCCTTAAATCTTTCGCAATTATTTTGAAACACCCTGTATATTAATTATCATTGGATGTGTTGTACTGTTATTTACTTGTCTTTTCTTAATAATAACAGGTCAGTTGAGTAAGGAAAGGGACTTCGTTAAACAATTAGAATTTCGTGATTTTCTCAAAACTTGTGAACGATTGAAATTGATAAATTGGAATTTAGAACAAATTCAAAAGTCGAAAAGGAAAACTATGTTTCTTAAAAATGTTTGAGGTATGTGGCTGTTACTAGTTAGGTGGAATTCGGTTCAATATTAGCAGTTAGGTCTGCTATTATTCGATGGTATAAGAAACAACAAAAACCCGTACCCATATAATGTTCGAAAATGTAATTGTGAAAAATTTAAACATAAAAAAATTAAAAACCACCTATTTTTGATTAAACTTCTTGCGGCTGTATCGTCTTTAGTCACTAAATACTTGCTATTCAGTCTTATCTCAGCAGTTTAATATTATATGATAAGAGAATCCTCTGAAATACTCAGAAACATAATGTATGTATCATATGAGTTCGTGATTATTTAATTTGAGCATTTGACTTCAAACAAACATTACACTTAATTTCGTGTTGTGTATGTAACTGATAAATATTAATTTCCACTATATTTACATTCATGTAAATAAAGTGGAAGTTAAGTTTCAATAAACGTGTTCTTATTTCTTAATATGAATTTCTATCAAGCAAAGGTTACATCGATTTAAAAACAGAACAAAATATATGTGATTGATGGTTGGTTGGATATTCTGAAAATATGGATGGTGTTAAAAACACTGCAGTCACCAAGATTTAAATAAAAATAGTGATAAAAACAATATGAACTGTTTCTCATGTATTGATAAAATGTATTATAACAAAGTAACGGATAAATTCATCCAATATATGAACTTCATTTTAAATTTCTAATTTTAAATGGAAGTTATGTTATCAATTCTCAGTTCTTCAAAGGAACACCTGAATATTTATGAACACTTCCAATATTGACCACTTTTTACTTTGACATTCATTTTGAGAAAATTACTTTCAAGTTTAGACATATATACAGACGTTATAATTTACTTATTTTATATTCTTATAAGGAAACATTCAACACAGGAAGTTGTGTTATCTGTGTTTTAGGTCAAATATAGCTCTAGATGATCTTTGACTTCAAAAATCATTTCATTGAAGGTTTCGTATGAAGGTTACCTGAGGTGACTTTTACGACAGTGTATTATCTGAGCTGATATTCTCGTATTGAAAAAGTAGAATACTGGAAGTCTACGTCCATGAACGAAAATAAACTTTCATGTTTTTGAACAAACTTCAGTCGTGATAAATACAATTCTCAAAGACTCATTCATCCTGGTCACAAAACCTAGATGTTAATCGTTCTTAAATGCAGGACAAATTCAATATTAGTCTTCAAATCAATTTATTCTATCCTCAAAAATAGTCTAATAAAACCCAATTGTATCCTGATAATAAGAGATTTTCTTGTAACTGTCGAGTG
>JARQZK010003801.1:32500-40000 GCA_030704885.1 Cynegetis impunctata
ATTGAGTTTATGTTAAAATAAGATCGTCAATGGGTTTCAACTATGTTTCTAAACCGAGATGCACTTGGCGGAGTCTATTATTCCGTTCGAATCGCACCTCGACCTGCTCTGCTATCAGTTTGTGAAGCATTATTTTCAATGAAATGAATTATTTTTTAATGTTTATTTCTGTTTGCTATTAATTTAAGCGTGTTTTTGTAAAGCATAATTCTTTCCATTCATAGTTGGTGGCATGAGAGCAAACAGAAGGCTGTCATAAATAGTTACTGAAATAAAAATTTTTATCCTATAAAGTTAACTGAAAAAGCAAAACCCTATGTAAATACAAAATTTCTTTCAACTCGTTAGAGCCGTTTCCAAGTTATGCAAATATATATATATATATATATATATATATATATATATATATATATATATATATATATATATATATATATATATATATATATATATATATATATATATATATATATATATCAGTGGCGTACATAGCTTTTTGCGATGGGGGGGATATGACTTAGTGCAAAATTTCATAAGTTTTTCTTCTTAAGTTCTTTTCTTGTTGATAAAAATAATCTTTCATGTAGATAGTACAAAATAAGCAGAAAAATTGAATTAAATTGCAAAAAATTCAAATTATTTGAATTGGAAAAAATTCATCAAAAATTAGTGAAAAATTGAATTATATTAAATTGGATATATAAATCATTGAACATATTCTTGGAAAAATCATAGAAGAAAATCTAGTTTTCGGCGTTTTTCGACATTCATGACTTCGTCAACTGTGATTCCAATTTCACGATGAATTGCCAGAGCAGCCAAACCTTTCAAAAACAAAAAATTAGACAAACATGAGTTTTTAATTTGCAATGAATTTTATATATTCAGAAGGGTCATTACAAGTTCACTTCTTTTATCGTGCTCCTTTGAATAGTTTCTAACTTCTAACGCTTCAAACTTCGATACCGACAGCATAGCTAATATTCTGAACAACATATTGATATTCGAAAAAAAAATTTATAGGCAAATCATCAAGCTCTATTATTGAATTTGTCAGTCTTTGACACTTAACATGCCGCTCGCTTTGGAAGGATCGTATTTAAAACTAATAGCAATATATATAGAAATACAGCGGACCTTAAGAGTGTTAAGCTACAGTTCCACAGGAGGAACATTTTGTTGCTGAATGTTTCTCCTTGTTGTGATGTCAAAAGTAGAAACTGATGGCAACATACGTAAGCTTCTTGTTTCCACTGAAGAAACTAAAATTTTCAATAGTTGCATATTGTTTAGTAGAAAAAATCATTATTTGTTGCCGAAACATAAAAAAATTTTAAGAAACATTTACGGAAACAAGCAACAGCAACAAAAATGTTTCCCAATGTTCCTCCGTTGGAAAGATAGCTATATATTTAGTCGTTTTCGTACTTCACTCCCCACTAAAAAACTGCGACAGGAATGTTTACTAGTTGCGTTCTCGATACGTTCCCACTGCGATTGCAACACGGATATTTTCACAAATGTTTCCTATTTTCTTTTGGAGTTTGCCGCTCAAAATGGAAACCGGCGACAAGTAGGAACAGTCAACATTTGTGGCCAAAAAATAATGAAATTTTAGGAACATTTTGAAATGTTTACGGAAACACGGAACAGCAACAAAAATGTTTCTCAAGTGGAATCGTAGCTTCAAGGGTGATAAGTAGAAACAATCAACATTTGTTGCCGAAACATGAAGAAATTTTAAGGAATATTTAGGAACATATGGGAACATTTTCGGAAACACGCAACAGCAACAAACATGTTCCACAATGTTCCTCATTATTCCTCCGGCGGAACTGTAGCTTTACGCTTGTATTAGATTTGATCAGTTTTAGGCCTAGTTTCCATTCGCCAAGTGTCTGGATTGCGGTGAACGATACTTCGTTCGAAAATTGAAATTTTTAAATCAGAAAAGCATAGGGGAATTGTGCCCAAGATGACATACTTTTTGTTTTGAGGCAAGTATTTAAAAACTGAGAGGTGATATACAATAAATTCAATGTAACACATTAAAAACGTTTATTAACGAAGCACAAAAATAAATCCTGATTCTACAAAAAATGAAATAATTGGAATATATTAAAAAAATACTTATGTTGTCCAGGTGGGTTAGATGACACACACACAGTCTAAGTTGACATATCCAATTAACGGTGCACAATTCACATTTGAACAGCTTAGTTCCTGGTGCAATGCCAGCACAAAGAGTATGGCACCACATCTTACATAATTGGTAATATACCCAGTGCTCTCCTCACTTCGATTTACTATATAAATCGTTGCAATAGATATCTGTAGCATTGGACGCATCATTTTCATCATCAGCGTCCTGCATAAAATCTTCTTCGGCATCAGAATCATCCTGAAGGATTACTCGCATCACCTGCTTTCGAGCTATAAGGCTTTATTCTATTCGAATCTATTAGACAATCCTGCCATTTTTTCAAATTCGTATGCCAATTTTCTGACATCAGTGGTGCTAAAATCTATAGAATCTCTATTCAAAATGAAGTATAAGGTCCACTAGCTGTTGTTCTATTTCTGCTCCAAAAGAAGGCTTCAAATAACTAAGATTTATAGAAATATTCGCATAGCGTGACCTGAGGCACGTTGAATGTTTCCGAAGCCTTGAGCCATCCCATCTTGTTATCTTTGGTGCTTTCAATGACCTGCGGTATATCTTTTTCTGACAAATGAATGAAGCGTGGATTTGTGTTGATATTTGCCATATATAGGCATCCAGAGAAAATTTCTTTTGAAATATTCTTACTCAACGTACTTCAGGGTAAGATGACATACTTGAGCCGTTGGTTGCCATGCTATCTTTCCCTACGAGGTACAAAAAGTTTGACACCTTTTGTACCTTCCAATTTTCATGTTCCTTTCATTATTCTTTAGTATTCATAACGCATATTAATCACAGCTCATATGAAAATACTTAAACGCAACCAAAACTTACCTGAAATAAGTTTAGCGGGCCAAGCAGTTTCAGCAAAATAATATTTTCGAGCACCGAAATCGTAACAATGCATACAACCGACAATAATAACGCAGGGGTATCAGTCACGTGAGTTTTGAGTGGTAACGCCACCTTTAAGCAAATGTGTAAACGACGTATAGGAGCTTGTGGCGCGTATATTTCAACAGATATCAGCACTATGTCATCTTACCTGAGTATGTCGTCTTAAGCACAATTCCCCTATTATAGAAATGTTTAACTTCAACTCGATTTTATTTGTTGTAGCTGAAGACCTTTCTTTCAATATAATGACTTATGAATTCAAAATAATAACCACATTTTGTAAAGGAAACCCCAACTGGGATTCATGAAAATCAATCGGCCCATTATATTAACTATAATCCTCTCTTTACCACTTGAACGAGCAGGTAGGTATATGGCAATTTAGAATTTCTTACGGTTCTCCATTCTCTTATAAATTTCTGTAGCGCAGTTGTGTGATCAAGTTGACTAAATATTTTTCTTATTGAATCGAGTCATTCCAAGTTGAATATGGAGTCTGTGAATATTATGTGTAGTAAATTTTCCGAGCAAACAATTCGAGTGAGTATTTATGAATTTATATATATTTATATTCTATTTACATGTGCTGTATTTTTATTTACTTTCAATCTGCAATAACAGAATATTGATGATTTAAAAGGAATTATATTAATAAGTTAAAGTTTCTTCAGAGAATTTGTGATTTTAGTTCTGTGAACTTAGACTAGAGGCATTGAATTTAATTTTGATTAATTTATTATACTATGATATTATATAATGAGGATATGGGTCCAAGTTGAAAGGTTTGCACAATTAGTGCATGTAATTTGTAACTTCTATAAAGTTTTTTTATTATCATGGAGAATATCGAAAGTTTTTTTCCAAATTGTCTTGAAGTTAGTTGATTCTAGTAATAAATTGAATATTTCTTATACTACGTTTTTAGTTGTGATATTTGATCAATTATATCGGTTTATTTGGTATCTGTAGCTAATAATTTCAATGATAAGATGGGTTACTATTATGTGCTGAACTAACTGTATTCAATTAAAATACAAAATAATTTCAATACCGTAATAAGTTTTTTTGAATAAACTTTTGCTGTTGTTGTCCCCATATCACTTGGACCGGTTTCATAGGTTTTGTTACTCAAATGTATTTACGTTATAAATTACATATTAATCGACTGTTCTGATCTGCTCTAGACGTACAACTAATTGTTTTTAAAGAAGGGGTCACTTCATGGAATAGTAAAAGAAAAGTGCTATGAAAAATACATTAAATGACAAAGAGTAATGATTCAGATCAGCTTTTTATCCTGATTGCACCCGACAATCTCTCAAGGATAGAAATCGGACGATAACGCAAAATCGATACACGTGGTGTAATTTGCATTTCTATACATTCTTCAATAACTAAATATATTGATGAATAAGACATTTCACAGCAGTTTTAAAAATGAAATATTTTATATAAATACTTGGCTTGAATAACTGGATCAATATTATGTACTTTCAAATTATTTTTAATATTTTAATTACAAAAAATAGCATTACGTTGTTCAGTTCACCAGATCAATTTAATTTGTCACAAATTTAATATTGTATACTTAATTTCTGTAACGTATCAATAGAAAAAAAAACCTGGATTAAAAGTAAAGAGTTGTTTGAGATTGATTTCACAATTGAGTAATGAAAATCAAATATCGATATAGAATGGACCACAGATCAATTCCACATTCAACTTACCTATATTTTGCATTACCGTTCAATTAAAAATTTTTCTTTCGGTCTTCTGCAGAGAAATTGGTTCAATTTTTGGCATGTTCATGAAATAAATGACATGGGTAATTTTTTTTTTATGTCGAGGGACCTACAGTTTAACGCCGGTTCCGAACGGCCTATGGGCTTGTAAACGATGTATATTACCCAACAATTTATTTTATGAATAGAACCACTAAATTCCGGACAAACATAACACCCAAGAGCAAGGTGGGACTCGAACCCACATCATCGGCTTACAAGCGGTACTCCTTACCGCTGGTCTACCGAGGCCTCACATGGGTAATTCCTGTCTAGTCTGAATATATTAGGACAGATTGCTCTTCAATTATGTGACATATCTGTTGGATAAAGTTGAGTAAAGCAACGATCTATATGTTATTAATGAACAGATGAATGTTTTGAATGTGTGCAGCAGAGATTGAGGATTGAATCCTCAAATTTTGCCTCTGAGAGCATATAGAAGGTAACTTTGTGCAATAGAAATTCCAATTATTGTATTGGCTACATGTAATTCGCAAATATAAAAAGTTCTCCTGCAGCTCGAGGTTTTTAACCCACAACATTAGACGGACGTTGTTTTTGTTAAACTGTTGCGATCTGGTATAATTTTGAGTTTTACTTGGATTTGCAGTTATTCTTCATTTGCTCGCCCACGTACAGCTCCCGCAGAGATGACACTGCGCCATACGCAAAAAGGGAAACCTGTGTATGTATGTTCTCAGATATCATATGTGAAATTTGGTTCGAATTTCTGCCACATATGTATATACAATGATTTTAAGAGAGTAGGAGATATTGACAGTGATATAAATGGTGAGAGTTGTGTATCACTTCGTAATGCAGCGTTTCCCAACCTTTCAGGTTTTGCGGCCAAATTTTTAATTATAATTTTCATGGCGTCCTCCGCATATAATAAAATGTATACGATAATAATGAACTTTGAGTTTTTCGGCTCTAAACCTACATCACGACCTCATTTGGAAACCTTACAAATTTATTAAAACAATGGTTAATAATAACAATTTACACATTTATTTAAAGAAATAACGCATGACGCACGTTTCGGTGAAACTTCACCTTCTTCAGATGCTAATGGCAAACTAACTATGTTTCTCCGTTATATCGAAAACAAGAAATGAACAGATGACAAATTGTGTAGAATGGGTAAATAGAGGGATGGTTACAAATAATTATTAGAATAGAAAACCCCAATTCTGAACTGCTAGTCAGGTAGTTCGGTAATTTTGAAAAGATTGAGAAGGGGGCTTGAAATATGATCGGCTTGGCTATTCAATAGGAGACCGGAATGCTTGAATTTATTTATCTGTAATGATTCTAAAAAATTAAGTTTAATTCCCTTACTTTCAGTATCTAATATTTTAAAATCGAAATTGAATGTGTGATTTTCTTGGATTAAATGGTTTGCATAGTGTGAATCCGACTATTGTTTAACAAAGCTACGTTTGTGTTCTGAAACTCTAGTTTGAAAAATTCTGAAAGTTTTACCAATGTAAAACTTATCACAATCACCACAATTAGTTTTATGAACTCCTGATTTATTATCTTTATGAACTTTGGATTCATTATTTTTTATATGATTTCCCAAATTATTACCGGTACGATAAGAAATGTTATTGTTGTGCTTAGATAAGAGCGATTTAAATTTTTCACTTGAATTTCCGATGAAAGTGAGGCTGTTATATTTGTTATTAGTTTTAGTGTACCTGGCTAATCGCCTTTTTGAGCAACTTTTTATTTATCTAATTGTTTATAATTATGGGATCATAATTATTATTTACGGCAATTTGTTTAATTATATTTTTCTCGATGTTAAAATTGGCGTTTGAAACGCCAAAAATTACTCATCTTCACGCAGAGCTATAAGTTGCTGCACCAGATTCTTCTTTAAGCATCCAGAGTAGGTTTTATTTGTGCGATTAAAAACTCATGAAATTGGCAAAATCTATAATTATTAATATGAACTCTTGTTTTTTTTTTACAGATAATCAATGAAGAGATCGCTATGGAAGTATATAAAAAAATGATATGTCATTATTGTGGAAATTGTTGTCACCCACCCTTACGGCAATGCACTGCTGGCAATCTAGTATGTGGGGTTTGTTTCAGAAGAAACGGCGAAGTATGTCCTTCTATTAAAACATCGGGTAGGCCCTTTATATTAGAAAAATTATATCTTGAACTTATATTCCATTGCAAATACCCGAGTTGTGATTTTTACGGAGAAGGCAAATATTTGATTGAACACCACAAAAACTGCGAGCATTTTTCGTCATGTTGTCCATACCTTGTTTGTACATGGAGGGGAAAGCCAAAGGAAATCTTCCAACACTATAAAGACTGTCATACGCTGTGCTTGAAGCAAGATAGGCCTGATTATAAACTACTCACAGACATTGAGCGAAAAAAAAATATTTTATACACGTTACATATAGTAATGATTTTTGGGCGCATATTCTTCATGAGGACAATTACGGATTTTTCCGCAAACTATTTTGGTTATATAGTAACTAACATGGAACCATTTGAAACTGAAAAATTTAAATTAAAAATTGAGTTTGATTTGGATGGAGTTAAAAAAAGCACTGCAAATCTCAATATTATTCCATCCAACAACTTGTCTAGAGAAGAAGGAATAGAATATCGCCAAACTAATCT
>JARQZK010003801.1:45000-60000 GCA_030704885.1 Cynegetis impunctata
TGAAAAATCGTTTTCCTACATGTAGCGCTATATTTGCTTCCCCACGTCATGAAAAATAATATTTAAATCGTTAAGGTCACTGTTATAAATACATTCCCAAATTCAAAATTTCCCGCGCTTGAAAGCTTGCATGTTCTCGACATGTACCCACCGCTAGATGGCAGCCAATGCTCCCTAGCACTTTTAAAAGCATTGAGCTGTTATATTCAGAAAAGATGGGAAGTGGGTATCGTATGATGATCTCAAGGAGAAGCCAGAGGAAATGAAGAGCACGAGAACTGTATCTCCAGCTGTGCTGCTCTACTGTACGATTTAGATTGTGAAATGAACTGCGCGTTTTTAATATGTTCCGTATTATTCTTTATGCAATATAAAAAGAATATGATTAAAAATAAGAAAGCATGGCAACTGACGTATATTTCATATTTTTATCACACATTACGCTTTATTCCCTATGATTATACAGTAAATGTAAGTTATTGCTGTTTTGTGTGTACTAAGACAACCCTCCATAAGCTTCGCAGGAGTATTGAGAGAGACTTTTTGAAAATTAGTTGGGCCAGATTCGACTTTTATCAAATTAAAACGAACACAGTTTTACCAAAGTTTCCAAATCAAATTTTTTTCATGTGTAAGGAAGTGAGTATTTTGGGCGAGAAGTTTTTTTTTTACCACCACTCATTTTGTCTTATACTAAGACTCTGTTTTGAACAGATTAGAAACCATTTGTTTGGAATAAATTTAATTGAGTTTTTATGAAAAACAGCCATTATCAATTTATTAATATTGAGCCTTAAGAATATGCATTGTATAGTGACCCATCAATGGTCTTACTTCATGGTCAACTATGGGAATATAAAATTCATCAAAAAAAAAAAATTTCGCGACATATTTAATTTTTACACGACAAAATCACGACAAGAAAATGACGAATTATGCGCGAGACGAGATTTTTATCAGAATATAAGAAGATGGTTGGAAGTGCAACTTGATATCAAGTTAGCACTATCATCGATTTATGGAAAAATAATTTCGCGACAAAATTTTTTTTTGCACGACAAAATCACGACAAAAATGCGACAAATTATGCACCAGATGCGACATTTGTCCGATCATCGGAAGACCGTTCTCAAGAGGTGGTAGTGCTAACTTAATATCAAGTTAGCACTACCATTAGGTTTATAAAAAAAAATTTCGCGACATATTTAATTTTTGCACGACGAAATCACGACAAAAAAACGACAAATTATGCGCGAGATGAGACTTTCATCAGAATATTAGAAGATGGTTGGTAGTGCTAACTTGATATCAAATTAGCGTTATCATCGATTTAAGGAAAAAAAAATTTGCGACAAAACTTTTTTTTGCACGACAAAATCACGACAAAAAAGCGACAAATTATGCACCAGATGCGACATTTGTCCGATCATTGGAAGACCGTTTTTCAGAGGTGGTAGTGCTAACTTAATATCAAGTTAGCACTACCATTGGTTTCAAAAAAAAATCATTTCGCGACAAATTTTTTTTTTGCACGCAAAATCACGACAAAAAAGCGACAAATTAATCACATTATGGCACCTTTCATCTCGCATGTGGTAGTGCTAACTTTATATAGGTTAATTTTAATCCTACATCTCAAATACCTGTAGTTATGAGGGAGCCCAAGGGCCATGGTTAGAGAATAAACATTGTTTGTGAGCTCCGACGCACGACGGAGGAGCGTCGTTGTGTCGTTTTATTTTATTAACTTCAATCATAATGTTGTTTATTGTTCATAAATATAAGTATCACTACATGTAAAAAATGGGTATGCCGACAACAGTTGGTGAATGTAAGGTATAATTATATGATACAACACGCACAAATTGCAGAGTTAAATTGTAGGAAGACGTTCTCAAATAACAGTATCTCAAGCAATCAGAAGTTTATTTCTTTATTACAATTCTGGAGTTTACTCCAGTCGTGCGTCAGTTTTTTTTATATCTAAGCCATATTATATTTAGCCAAGTGTGTTTTATTTTGCTTAAAGTTTATTCTTTGTGATGTTTCACCAAATGAAGTTTTATTTACAATATTATAATGGATTTTCATTAAGTATCGGCCCAATCAATTAGTTAATAATTTTGTTTATTGTGCACAAGTATAAGTATCACTACATATAAATAAATAAACTTGCTGTTGTATGTGTTGTATAATATACATATACCTATACATTATACATTCATCAACTGTTGCCGGTATAACCTAATATATGCAGCGGTATACTAATAATCTCGAAATGAAAGGTAAGCAAAGGAGCATAACATTTTACTTTTAGTTAACGCTTGATTTTACTCCTCATAAAAGGTTCATACGGCGGGCTAAATATGAAAATCGTTTCTTAAGGAACGAACTCCTATACACCCCAAAAAAGTTCCTTGAATTACACTTATTGCTTTTATTCTTTCTCTTTATTATGGAGACAAAAATATATCCAGTAGTTCATGAAGAATAATGCTTCGGAATTCTTTTTGTTCGCTTATGTTTATGTTCAATGGAAAACTTGATAATTAATATTGTTTGAGTTATGATAACATCTACATTAAGGAAAGTTTAATTTCTCCGACTTGACTTTTTAGAAACTACATTATATATATGATATATAACCTTAAGAAACTAAAAAACCTTTCGCCTACTCATGAACGGGACTGAAGCCCGGTAGCATTGTATTCGCTTCTTGTAAGTCGTATTTTCCAATAAAATACATACTATTGCAGTGAAGGAAAGCAGTCAGGTTCGGAAGTATTGTTTTCATACGTTTCATATCTCCTAGACCTTGATCTTCGAAAAAATTTTCATATGCGATATATATATATATATATATATATATATATATATATATATATATATATATATATATATATATATATATATATATATAATCTATTGATAATTATTAGCAATAACAGGCTTGTTGAATCTTAAAAAACTCGATTTTATTGAAAAGTTGACGTTTCGCCACGACATTCATGGCTTTATCAAAACTTTTGAGAAAAAATTGAAATTTCTTTGACATTTATTGATTTGAAAAATTTCTATAGAAACAGACTACTGTTTCACTAAAATTTTTTTCGGCTGTGGCCGTACTTTGTTATTTATTACGTGCTATTCAGTCCAATATTATATATATATATATATATATATATATTTTTATATATATATATATATATATATATATATATATATATATATATATATATTCCCGGTACATATTAACATCTTCAGCGGCCCCTTTCAAGTCAAATGACGTGAAAATATTTTAGTTGCAGAACAAAACTATCAAAATTTGGTTAAATTTTTCCAATCGCAGCCATTTTTCATATATATTTCTTTCCATGGTTTTTGAAAAACTGCCGAGCTCCACAGCTTCTTCAGATTGAGTTGGAGGGTTGAAGTTTGGTACGTACATTGAGTTTATGTTGACTTAAAATCCTTTTTTGGTTTCAACTCTTTTTTTCAACCGCGCTGCATTTCGTGGTAACTATTCCGTTCGAATTGCATCTCGATCTCCCATCAGCATATGTTTTTTTGTCTCCCGGTACATTTTGACTTTGAAATTGCGTCAAAATTTTGGCATCTCGAAACTTTGGCACGGGAGTGGCGAGAAAGTGCATGAGCGGAAATGTTTAATACCGATTTAAAAATCAAATTTCGGAGGGTCTTTTTGAAGGCGCATCATCTAAGAAGAAACTGCTTGAGTTTTAGCTAAAGAATTCTTGTGGTTTCAACTATGTTGCCTAACTTTTGCCAGTTATGTTGAGATTTCATATTTTTTCGTGGTTTTGCTCAACTTCCACAGGTCCTACTGATTGAGTTAAAGATTCGAAATTCAGTTCTTAACACTTTCACTGCTCACCGTTAGGGGGCATCATTAGCCGGATGCTCACCATGTTATTTTCTGAAAATGTATCTCGGAAATGTCATTTCTGATTGAGTGAAGTAATTGGAAGAGATATTCGCACATTTCATACTTTTTTTTGTTAAACGCGGATTCGCGTCATGAGCACTGTGGTAGTAATTTCATCCCTGCATGCGGAATCACGCAGATCCGCGTTTTTCGATTTTGCTGAGTTTCACAAGAAAAAAAAAGATACATAAACGCAAACTCTTTTATTGATAAAATACCATAAACAAGAATCAAACTATAAATGAAATGAACACAAAATATCAAAAAATGTAAAGGTCATTAAAACTAGAAACTATGAATGATATGCTGCAAAACATTCACCTGGGCACAAACCAGGTTTATCTGAACAGGTAGGGCATTCAAATATAGTATATTTTCTTAGATTTTTTCCTGAACATATTCGGCATCTTTTCCTTTTAGTTTCACCCTTCGTATTTTTGGAAGTTATCTTAGTGGAAAAGTGTTGTCTATTTATTATTTGAGGTTGAAGTACCTTTTTTTTTCAAGAGTTTTCCAATTACGTTTAGCCGAAAATCATATAGGGACATCTTTCTACCAGAAAATCTTTGAAACAAATAATACGAGTTCAGTAGCATAACCTGAAAAATGTGTATCGCTACCTTATTGTACCATCGGATTGTTTTCCGTTCGCAGGGGTAATATGAGAGCATTTTATTCTTATGATCAACACCGCACATATTTTTATTATACTCTAAAATTGGTAATGGTTTGTTCAGTTTTTGCCCTCTTCTGTTCTCAATTTCTGTCATGTTATTTTCAAACTCTGAGGATAAATATAATACCTCTCTTTTGTCTTTCCACTTTCCCACTAAGATGCCCTCGCGATACTTTGATACAATCTCACCTTTTTTTAAATTTGCTCCTTTCACTTCCACAGGAATACCTTTTCGCTTCACATTTAATGTTCCCGTGCAATAAGTATTATATCCTAATAGTTCCTCAGCTAGTTCAATACTTGTATAGAAGTTGTCAATATAGTGATCGGCCACATCCAAAGTGGTTCTTCATCAGGCTCATAACAACCTTTTTCGAGTGACCTTTTCCGCCTAAAGAGTCGAGAGCACCAGTATAAACCATCATATCTAATATATTCCAGTTCAGCCTCCGTAAGCCTTTCTGGATTTTTTACAATCAATTTTTGCCGTTTAGGGCGTGAACAACTTGGCTGATTATCCTCCATCCAACTTCAAAATCAACTAAAAACTGCACTCGTATTTATATTCTACTAAGGTTTACCAAAGTGCTCCTCGTAGTTCAAACGCTTCGCTCCAGTGCTGAATGAATACTAA
Organism: Cynegetis impunctata; assembly: GCA_030704885.1. Classification (NCBI taxonomy): domain Eukaryota; kingdom Metazoa; phylum Arthropoda; class Insecta; order Coleoptera; family Coccinellidae; genus Cynegetis; species Cynegetis impunctata. The sequence continues at coordinate 50,257 of JARQZK010003801.1, forward strand.
ACCATCAAAGCGAACGATGTTCAAGCGGAGCCGCGGCGCGCGCACTCGGCAAAACCGTACAGTAAACGCGGATCCGCGTCATGAGCACTGAAAGTGTTAAGTGAAATTGATGTTAACGCTGGGAGTTTAAACTGAATTTTTTAACGCCGCAGTTCTTATGTTGAAATTTCAAGCATTTTTGAGCATAACGCATCTCTACTGGCACTCCTAAATCTGTTAGAAGGCTCACAATTTGTAAGTGAAGTCAGTTGATATTCGGGATAAGCTATTTGGTAATTAGAAATATGTTTTCCGACGCTTCTGCAGGGCTCATTCAAATTAGGTTAGGCGGTGGTCAAAAACTTGTATGTAAATAAAAAAAAAATAGGGGAAAATACGACATTAATTACAGTGCTCTGCTGCTCCCGCGTTATTTTTATATTGAAATGACTAAATACTTGGATTATAGTTCCGGAGTTTTGACTTGATTTTGAGTTCATGTCGAATGAATGAATGAAATGAATAAAAATACGTTTACTAATCTTTCTGGGGAAGGGTACATTTTTGTTTTCTAGCTAAATCATTTAATATTGGGAAGTTATAAGGTTTTGCAACCTTCTTCAACCTTGGCTTTACTTAGTTAATTTTCTTGACATTTACATTTATAATTATAATCCTAATTTTTTTATATTTCGGGGAATGATGCTGCGGCCCACTTTTCTTGCTAGTTACGTGCTATTCGGTCCAAGGTCGATATATTTCAACTGACATTAGATAGTAGAAATCGCAGGAAACCTTTACCTACGTGGAGTTCAGGTCTGTCCCACAACGTTCGTATACTGTTCTCCTGAAATAAATATTTGCAGGTATCCTTAACATTTCTTTGAATACGATTTACTGAAAATTAAATGGTATTCTGAATTTGGAAAGGACACTTACAGAAACAACATTTGTAAATTGCTAGCCATAGACGTCTTCGGACCCTAACAATTTAATTTGAGTCTATCATTATTACCTGAATTACCAGGTAGGCGACAAATCTTAATGCTACTCTCATCTACCTGATTTATTTAGCACAGAGTCGTTGCAACACTAAGTTCAATAATTCGGAGTTGAAAATGTTTAGTGAACATATACCCAAAAACATGATTGAGGTGAGCATTTCAGTGAAAAATATATGTATATATATATATATATATATATATATATATATATATATATATATATATATATATATATATATATATATATAATCTCTTGATAATTATTAGCAATAACAGGCTGGTTGAATCTTAAAAAACTCGATTTTATTAAAGAGTTGACGTTTTACTTCGATATTCTTAATTGAAATTTCTTTGACATTTATTGATGTGAAAAAATTGAAAAAATAAGGCTGCTTTGTCTTGCTAGTTATTTATTAATATACTATTCAGTCTAATATTAAACATTCAAAAATGTTATGAATAGATGGTAAGGAAAACCAAAGAAACCTTTACCTACGTAATGTTTGAAAATAAAAATAATAGGGTATTATTTATCTAACAACAAAGAAATGAGTCATGGGAAAACATTAAAGATGTGGAGTAAAATTAACGGTATAGTACGTTTATATGGAAGCAGCCGTTGAAACGTGTTTTCGGACTCTTTGCTCCTCATCAGAACGGCGTAGCAAAGCATTGGATTGAAAATTTGAAGATGAAAATAGTACAACAAACAAAATCCTCTGATACGGAAGACAATCACCCTCATTGTGGTTTATTGTTTGAACTCTCCGGTATGGGAGATTTGGTCAAACTTTGCCACGGAGGCGATTAATGCTATCCGCGAGAACTAAGAACGAGTAAATAAACAATAACAAAGAAATTAGTCGCGGGAAAATATTAAATAGGTAGAGCAAAATTATCGGTATAGTTCGTTTATATGGAAGTAGCCGTTTTTAATGAAATTTTTTATTTATTTAGAATTTCAAATCTTTTAAAAAAAGTTACTTACAGTTTATAAAAACCTTGAAACTCTCAGCTTAAGTTTGGGGTCATTGCCATATTTTCAGCTTGCAATATTTAATTATTTATTCGAATTGTTGTTGCCTGTGATCTATTTTTAATCTCTTGATAATTATTAGCAATAACAGGCTGGTTGAATCTTAAAAAACTCGATTTTATTAAAGAGTTGACGTTTTACTTCGATATTCTTAATTGAAATTTCTTTGACATTTATTGATGTGAAAAAATTGAAAAAAATAAGGCTGCTTTGTCTTGCTAGTTATTTATTATATACTATTCAGTCTAATATTAACATTCAAAAATGTTATGATTAGATGGTAAGGGAAACCAAAGTAACCTTTACCTACGTAATGTTTGAAAATAAAAATAATAGGGTATTATTTATCTAACAACAAAGAAATGAGTCATGGGAAAACATTAAAGATGTGGAGTAAAATTATCGGTATAGTACGTTTATATGGAAGCAGCCGTTGACACGTGTTTCGGACTCTTTGGTCCTCATCAGAACGGCGTAGCAAAGCATTGGATTGAAAATTTGAAGATGAAAATAGTACAACAAACAAAATCCTCTGATACGGAAGACAATCACCCTCATTGTGGTTTATTGTTTGAACTCTCCGGTATGGGAGATTTGGTCAAACTTTGCCACGGAGGCGATTAATGCTATCCGCGAGAACTAAGAACGAGTAAATAAACAATAACAAAGAAATTAGTCGCCTCCGTGGCAAAGTTTGACCAAATCTCCCATACCGGAGAGTTCAAACAATAAACCACAATGAGGGTGATTGTCTTCCGTATCAGAGGATTTTGTTTGTTGTACTATTTTCATCTTCAAATTTTCAATCCAATGCTTTGCTTCGCCGTTCTGATGAGGACCAAAGAGTCCGAAACACGTGTCAACGGCTGCTTCCATATAAACGTACTATACCGATAATTTTACTCCACATCTTTAATGTTTTCCCATGACTTATTTCTTTGTTGTTAGATAAATAATACCCTATTATTTTTATTTTCAAACATTACGTAGGTAAAGGTTTCTTTGGTTTCCCTTACCATCTAATCATAACATTTTTGAATGTTAATATTAGACTGAATAGTATATAATAAATAACTAGCAAGACAAAGCAGCCTTATTTTTTCAATTTTTTCACATCAATAAATGTCAAAGAAATTTCAATTAAGAATATCGAAGTAAAACGTCAACTCTTTAATAAAATCGAGTTTTTCAAGATTCAACCAGCCTGTTATTGCTAATAATTATCAAGAGATTAAAAATAGATCACAGGCAACAACAATTCGAATAAATATATATATATATATATATATATATATATATATATATATATATATATATATATATATATATCTATATATATATATAATATATATATATATATATATATATATATATATATATATGTTTGTGTGTGTGTGTGTGTACAAGAATATAAGTTCAGTTATTGTACTCAAATTAATAACTATTTTCATTATTCAAATTAAATACATATAATTGTTTTTATTTATGGAATAACTTTTGTGATTTTTCTGCATTTCAAATAATTTTCATTGCCGAATTGCACTGAATGAAACTACTTATTCATAATTTAACTCAACAAAGTTTCATAAAGAATATTTTAAATTTTTACCCAGTAATTTACTGAAAATATCAACCAAGCATTTATTCCTTTCAATAAATCGACATAGAAGAAAACTCGTCTTCTCTTTTCAACTAAATTAATCTAGTACTGGATATTTTAAATAAAAGTATTAGAATAAAATACACATCTTTCATTATTTTGATATACATTGATACTAAAATTATATTTTATATATTTATATATTTATATATATATATATATATATATATATTTATATATATATATATATATATATATATATATATATATATATATATATATATATATATATATATATATATATATATATATATATATATATATATAGTTTCGTTTTCCAAAACTAAATTAGAAATACTTAGATCAGTAATTGTAAGAAAAATATTGAATTTTGAATAAATATTTGTGCATATTTTCTATATATATATATATATATATATATATATATATATATATATATATATATATATATATATATATATATATATATATATATATATATGCATATGTATATGTCTACGTATTTATTAGAATTATTTGTACCTTGTTTTTTGCGTATTCTGCACTTATTTATCTTTCATTAGCAATAACCACTTTGTAATTTGCGAATTTGAAGGTTTACGTTTTTATGAATGTGTTGAATGCTGAAATCAGAATTGAAATATTTTATCTCCCCAATCATATTCATGAATTAACTTAAATAGCAAATAATAATGATACTTTGTGTAGGCATCTTTTTGTTAATATTTTTGGTTCGACCTACATATGTTTTTGCTCAATGACCGGTTCTTATGTGTTTAAATTTTTTATTACATTTCACTATTCATTATAAAAGAAAACAATATCAATCTATACTCCTCTTAAGTGTCTACGTTTCTAGAATTGAATATTTCAGTAGGAAATAATATTTAATTAAAAAAATGAAGTAATATAAGACTACCAGATAAATTTTCGAAAAAAAGAAGATTACTTGCTCTCAGATCCATCCTTCTTTGCTCCCGAAGATTTTAGTTTAAAAATGAACGGAAATATCAATTATAATTTTAGTATCAATGTTCATCAAAATTATGAAAGATGTGTATTTTATTCTAATACTTTCGTCATTTAAAATATACAGTACTAGATTTATCAATTGTTTAGTTAAAAAGAGAAGAGCAGGTTTATTTCGATATCGATTTATTTTTTGTGATCTTTAAAAGGGAATAAATTCTTCATAAAACTTTTTTGAGTTAAATTATCAATAAGTAGTTTTATTCAGTGCAATTGGGCAATGGAAATTATTTGAAATGCAAAAAACAGCAAAAGTGATTCCATAAATAAAAACCATTGAATTTATTCAATTTGAAAAATGAAAATAACAATATTATTCATTTGATTACAATAACTGGACTTATATTCTTGCACATTCATATATTTATATGTACACATGTAACTTTCAGATAAATACGGCAATTATTAACACTCTGTTATGAATTAGTTAATCTAGTCGACTTTATTTATCATGCAGTTCTTTGTATAACGTTAAGAATATAAAACCAAATACAGGACAAAGTAAAAAATATGAAAAAAATATATACTTGTAAGATCTAATATTCAACTGAAACTTAAATTAAATATTAACATAATTTAATTATTTAGGTAGGCAAATTAGTATACCATAAGAATTAATATTGCTAATCAAAATTATATTCAACTTATATTGTATAAGACAACGTTTTGTGGTGAATGTAATTTTTTTTTAAAGTATTGGGAGGCTAAATGTAAAATATTCGTGAATAATACTCAAAATATTTATCTCTTCAAGAAGGGATAATCATAAAATATCAGAACGAGATTTATGTTCTATTTAGATTTCGACACATTCGACCAATTAAGAATCTATTTTTATCGTAAGAATGTTGCTTCCATAAATCAAGCTATGAGTTAATGAAAGATACACCAGTTGAGCAACTTAGTTTTGTTTTATCATATGTTTGCTGCATTTTCCATGGTCATATAAAGAACTAGTCGATACTCTTCAATTAAGCTGCTAGATAAATTCATATATTTTTTTGAAGCCTTTTGGAAATTCTATATTAATAATACAATCTTATTGTTCACAGGTGATAAGTCAAGAGATCTCCAATGAAGTTCATAAAAAATTAATCTGCAGCCATTGTAAAAATTGTTGTCACCCTCCATTACGCCAATGCCCTAAAGGTCAACTGATTTGTGCACTTTGTTATAAGAAATACGGAATGTGTATAAAATGTTCTGCACCTATTTCTTCTGCTAGGCCTTTCATTTTGGAAAAATTATATCTTGAACTTGAATTTAATTGCAAATATCATCTTCAGGGATGTGTCTTCTACGGAACAGGAACATCTTTGACGAAACACCACAAGAACTGCGAGTATGTATCGACACTTTGCCGTTACGATGACTGTGAATGGATTGGGATGCCAAGAAATATTTTTGCGCACTACAAAGTCGATCATCCCCAAAGCTTGATAAAAAACAAACTAAATTATAAACTAATCGTTGAAGTTCATCGAACTGCTGGATATTTATACATGATGAATTTAATAATGATTTTCGGAAAAGTATTTTACGTGATGTTGGTTGTAAATCGTTCCGAAAAATATTTCGGTTACATGGCCACAAACATGGAACCATTTGAAATTGAAGAATTTGAATTGTTAATTGAGTTCAAATTCGATGGAGGGAGAAGACGAACTACCACTCTTAGTTTTTTTCCCTCTGACAACTATATGAAAGAAGATGGATTAGAAAGTAATGAAATTGAACTCCCTTTCGAGGATTGCTCACAAAACTATAACATTTATATTAAAAAAAAACGGGGCTCACCTTATTTGCATAAAGCTTGTCCTTTTTTACTAATCATTCATTTTGTTTTATTCTTTGTACTGTTCAAATATACCAATCAATAATTAATCTACAATTAGTCTATATTTCATTTCTATCCCTGGAATTCTAGAAGAAACTGAAACATGTGAAAAGTTAGTTCAATGACAATAATGTATGCAACAGTTTTTGTATATATATATATATATATATATATATATATATATATATATATATATATATATATATATATATACATATAGAAGGGTAGTCTTGACAGGCTAGTTGAGGAAAAATGTATTTATAATACATTTTTAATAATGTGCTCAGGGTGACTTCGACCATTTTGTTTGTGTGGTTTCCTGTAGGTTGCAAGATGGGAAATTACCGATTGTTGAAAATAAGATTTATATTTCTTGAAATGGATGTTTACATATGTGACGAAGTTTCAAGATTGTACCCATCAGCATTTCTGTTCCTCTTTTATGTTTTTTTAAAATTTATATAACCTCAAGTAAGTAAGTTATTTTTAGTTTTTTTGTGAATGCTGTTGTAATTCGAAATGTGTTCTTTTATTATAGATGTCTTGATAAAGAACATAACCATTTCCGAAAGCTCGACCATATGACAAAGAGTATTCTTTAACCTAGCCCAACAATTTTTCTGACTGCAACCTCAACAATTATAAATACATTATATATATATATATATATATATATATATATATATATATATATATATATATATATATATATATATATATATATATATATATATATAATTTATATATAATTTAATATATATATATATTATATATATATATATATATATATATATATATAATATATATATATATTATATATATAATATATATATATATATATTATATATATATATATATTATATTATATATATATATATATATATATATATATATAGGGGAGACCGGGGCACCTTCGGACACCTTTTTTTAAATAAAGAGACTCAGAATATGTATGAGATGTTTAAAAAGTAAAAAGTTGAGCAGATACTTTGGACTTTTTTTTATAAAATAAAATATTTTTTTGCTGCATTATAAGGCCTGTGTTGTGTAAAAAGTGAAATTTATGAAAAGTGACATTTGTCCGGAGCTGCCCCACCACGGGGCAGATCCGGATGTGGGGTAGGTTCGCACAAAGCGGATCCGCACTTGAAAACTTATATTTTATTGTTTACATAAAAAAACTAGCATCGTTTTCTTATTGTTTTGGCCATATCTTAGAGGTATGACTCCCCGAAAGAGTACTAACTCGTTTAAGGAGTCATGTGCAAAGCAAAACAACTTCATTGAAATTCTTCAAAACAATTAACAAAGATTTCTCAAGTATTTTTATTGAAAAAGTACAAAAATAGATGAATGATATTACTACATATTGTAGTTAAAAAAATTTACATCAAATTTCAAGATTCTTGCCATTCTAGATGTACCAAGAACATCTTTTGGCTTCGGAAGCTTTGGAACAATATCTTTTCTCTGTACACATGAAATATCCTTAACATCTGGAAAATGGAATCCGGGTTTATATTTACGTAGAAAATCAATGGTAATCTCTTCATTTTCTACCTTCTCAACTAGTCCAGCATAATAAAGTTCTCGTTTTTTTGTTTGAAATTTAACTAAAAGGTAATCTCCTCGCTTTGTTATCTGGTCATCCAAAATTTCCTCTATGCCGTCTTTGTCGGATTCGAAGTCAATTTCTATATCGGAATCGGAGAATGTATGCATTAGTTTCTTCTTTTTTTCAAAATATTCCGAAAAATCTTCGACATCGGAATCAGATGATGAGCTAATTGATGTAGTTTTTGCCTTTCTTTTTTTGATGTTCGGTATCTCTATTTTTTTTGTCTTTTTCTCTCCAATATTTTTTTGACCTATTTGTCTTTTAGTTTTCTCCACTTTCTCTTTCCGTTGTTTATCTAATTCTTCTATTCTATTTTTTTCTGGTGTTGTTGTATAAATTCGTGATTCACCCAGTCTTGATCTTTGATTTAATTTCCGTGGTGGCGCTTTTGGCAAGGGTCTTATATTTACTACTGACAATATATTAATTTTATATTTTGTTACTGATTGAATAATTTCATCTAATATAGATCTCACTATGCTTCTTACATCATCACAATGATCAGCCTTTCGTACAGCTATAACTTGACCAGAATCATCTTTTGAGGGTAATGAAATGTCAGGATTTTCGCGATCCGTAGCATATGCAGCTTGAAAATCATCATCAGAGAATATCATTGAATTCATAGGCCATATACCAGTGCTCTCGAAGCTTCTTAAAATACTTTTGGGAGTAAAACTTTGTAAAAATGGGTCTGATGACAATTTTACTATATCATAAATAGTTATTGGCTTTCCAGGATTACTCAATATAAAATCATTGAACGATGATTTGCACCTAGTCTTAAAGGGACCATAAATACCCTTATCGAGAGGTTGCATTTTATGGGTACAATGAGGAGGAAATGATAGCAAAACGATGCCATTTTCTCGGCAGTAATTAATGGCTTCAATACTCACATGCGTCTCATGATTATCTAATAGTAAAAGAATGGGATTCTCATTTGTAGAATTGGTGTGATGTACATGCTCTAATACTTTTACCCATGTCACAGCCGTCATCCATCCCGATTTCTCAGCAAATCCTATTGCTCCAGCTACTGAGCCCGACAAATAGTGTTCTTTCATTCTTACTCGTGGAATAGTATTTTCAGATGCTGAAATTAGACCACACATCGTTACTAACGAGCCTCTTCCTCCAGAAATGCATTGTCCAACACCATTTGAACCAGTTTCGGCTATAACTTTTGGAGCCTGAAGTACAGTAGTAATTCCAGTTTCATCTGCATTCCAAATTCTATGTGGCGGAAATTTATACTTTTCTTGAACTTGTAAATAATTATCGAAAAACTGCATTACATTTGCTTGACTAAAGGATGAAGCTCTTGCAAAACTGGTATATTCTGGCTTCCGATAGGAAAGGCGAGGGTGACGCTTCATAAAACCACTCATCCAATCCTCTCCAGCCCTTCCGTTTTTATTCCAGGATTGCGGATATTTTTTATCCAGGTGGCAAGCATATTCGTAAGCAAGGGTCCTTGCAGACTTATATGTTAATCCATAACAAATTTGAGAAGATGTTTTCATGTAATTAGCTAATTCAGTTTCTTCTGTTGCGCCAAAAACCTGTCTGGTAGCCAATTTGCTTCGTGAGTCTTCATAGCTTGAATCGCTTTCATTC
>JARQZK010003801.1:62500-85000 GCA_030704885.1 Cynegetis impunctata
AATAAAATAAAAATAAATGAGGGAAATATACAGCGCACTGCTGCTTATTCTTTTTATTTTACTTGCAAGTCAAGCTGAATAACAGCTCGATCAATATGAAAACTCCTCGAAGATGAGGCTAATAAGAAATAACTTACTTGAACATATTGATATGCAGAGTATTTATACAGAATGAATATAAAAAAGGGTTATGCTTTGGGTGAGTTTTTTAATGAAATAAAGATGTTTCAAACAAATTTTTTTCGCTTTTTCAAAAAAAAAACATAAAAATATTTGAAGTTTAGAGAATTCGACTTTCTGATTGAATTACGAATGCTTGAGACGAAATACTAGGGTCCTTAGCTTTGTTTCTTCAGAAAAAAACATGAATGAAGATGGATTATAATATCATGAAGCTGATTTTCCTTCCTATGATAGTCGTCGAAATTATACTGTTCACATTGAAACAACAAACTGAAATTCATAAATATTTAGTTGTGATTTCTGTAATTTAAATATTTGGCTATATTGAAGTTTCCATTGATTATTTTTACTGAAATGAATAAATATGCTTATTTCTATCCTTGAACGTAACTCTAGAAGAAATTGAATTGTTAGACAAGTTAAAAAAAATTGGATACTGTTATGTGCCATAAAGTCCGAATCTACCTTCTTCAATGGGTAAACCGGAAAGAATTCGACAAGTATATAATAGTTCACAATCTAATCCTGATACTAAAATAGTTGACAGGGAATATGTTGGTTTAAAATACATTCCCATCCTTCCACCAAACATTATGATATCAAAACAGGACACAACTCAAACAACTTAACAAGGAATTTCTGCACTCAAACTCAACTAGAGTTTAAAAACAAAACACATACTCTTAGATTAAATTGTAGAGATTGCAACGTATTGACAAATATAAAGAATATTTACACAGAGATAGTTGATAACAAGAATATTCTATTTAAAACAATGAATACACTGAATTGTCAAAATACGCATTAAGCAAACGTTGGTTTGCGATAACACAATGGCCCTTGCTTCCGACCAGAATGATACTCAAAGAGACCTAAAGATACTGTAGATGAATTTGTACAGAAATTTCGTTTCATCTATTCTTATTAAAGATTAATTAAATGATTTAAGTTTATATTATGTAACTAGCTAACACGACAGACTTTGACCTGCCGAACGAAATATATAAAAGGACCATTACGAATGGTTCAGTAACATGCAAAAGAACTATATGGTATAAAATAATAGTTTTCAATTTATAATCTGATACTTTTTTGTCATGTAAGTTCTGTTTATATAAAAGTTATAACAATATTTCTATTTTTGAAACTATTGCATATAGATGCATGAGTAAATGTAGGTAACAACATTCTAGGAACTATAGAGTTCGATTTTCTACAATACAACATTTATCAACAAATCATAGCTTGTCTTAAACAACATACAAATTTTATTTTATGTCTCATGATTTTTTGCTTGGTTGAAGCACTGATTTTTGATATAACAGAATTACATGTAAGATAACCTAACTAAAATACATCCAGAAAGCGTGCTGTATTTTTTCCTCGTCCAGAATTTGATGAAATTTAATATCCACTTACCCAGTGGATATTAAAACATAATAATTCAGAAGTTGCAGATGAAGACTTCCTCAGTTCACGAGACGGAGCTATCTGAAGTGATCTTGTGAAGGGGACTCTAATCTCTGACATGATTAATGAATTCCAAGGACTAGATGACTGTTTAGTCACTTCCAAGTATTTATCAGCAATTTAAAATGAAGCAGCAGTAAGACAAAAGCAGTTTAACGAAAAGCTTGAATCAGAAGAAGCGGAAGACCTAGGAAGCTCATTTGAACCGCTACTAGCCCAACAAGTACCTAGCGCAATGAAAGCAATATCCATTCATATAGAATTCACTAGTTACCGGAGCAATGTGAACTAAAACTCGTATTTTATTCAAGAAAGAGTTGAGTACTTTGTTCATATTACGTTCAACAAATAGTTATATAGAGCACCGTCACTAAGGTCGTATTATTTCATCGTATTTATTCTTTTTGAATAAGATTTTACAAAAGTTTTGCGAATAGAAATTCCTTCGATGTATATATATATATATATATATATATATATATATATATATAATATATATATATATATATATATATATATATATATATATATATATATATATATATAAATATAATTATTTATTCGAATTGTTGTTGCCTGTGAAATATTTCTAATCTCTTGATAATTATTAGCAATAACAGGCTTGTTGAATCTCAAAAAACTCGATTTTATTAAAAAGTTGACGAATGTCGTGGTGGCGAAACGTCAACTTTTCAATAAAATCGAGTTTTTTGAGATTCAACAAGCCTGGTATTGCTAATAATTATCAAGAGATTATCTATATATATATATATATATATTTATTTACCTATATTTCTATTTATTTATATATATATATATATATATATATATATATATATATATATATATATATATATATATATATAAATATATATATATATGATCTCTTGATAATTATTAGCAATAACAGGCTTGTTGAATCTTTAAAAACTCGATTTTATTAAAAAGTTGACGTTTCGCCACGACATTCGTGGCTTTATCAAACTTTTGAAAAAACTGAAATTTCTTTGACATTTATTGATTTGAAAAAATTTCAATAGAAAAAGACTACTATCTTTCACTAAAATTTTTCGGCTGTGGCCGTTCTTTGTTATTTATTACGTGCTATTCAGTCCAATATTAACATTCAAATCTGTTATTATTAGCCTGTTATTGCTAATAATTATCAAGAGATTAGAAATTGTTCACAGGCAACAACAATTCGAATAAATAATATATATATATATATATATATATATATATATATATATATATATATATATATATATATATATATATATATATATATATATATATATATATATATATATATATATAAACTCTTGATAATTATTAGCAATAACAGGCTGGTTGAATCTTGAAAAACTCGATTTTAATAAAAAATTGACGTTCCACTATGATATTCGTAATTGAAATTTCTTTGACATTTATTGATTTAAAAAAATTGAAAAAAGCAGGGCTGCTTAGTATATGCTATTCAGTTCAATATTAACATTCAAAATTGTTATCACCAGATGGTAAGGGAAACCAAAGAAACCCTCACCTACGCAATGTTTGAAAATAATAATAAAAGGGTACTATTTATCTAACAACAAAGAAATGAGTCATGGGAAAACATTAAAGAAGTGGAGTAGAATTATCGGTATAGACGCTTATATGGAAGCAGCCGTTGACACGTGTTTCGGACTCTTTGGTCCTCATCAGAACGGCGTAGCCAAGTATTGGATTGAAAATTTGAAGATGAAAAAAGTACAACAAACAAAATCCTTAGATCTCGCGGATAGCATTAATCGCCTCCGTGGCAAAGTTTGACCAAATCTCCCATACCGGAGAGTTCAGACAATAAACCACAATTGTGTGATTATCTTCCGTATCTAAGGATTTTGTTTGTTGTACTTTTTTCATCTTCAAATTTTCAATCCAATACTTGGCTACGCCGTTCTGATGAGGACCAAAGAGTCCGAAACACGTGTCAACGGCTGCTTCCATATAAGCGTCTATACCGATAATTCTACTCCACTTCTTTAATGTTTTCCCATGACTCATTTCTTTGTTGTTAGATAAATAGTACCCTTTTATTATTATTTTCAAACATTGCGTAGGTGAGGGTTTCTTTGGTTTCCCTTACCATCTGGTGATAACAATTTTGAATGTTAATATTGAACTGAATAGCATATACTAAGCAGCCCTGCTTTTTTCAATTTTTTTAAATCAATAAATGTCAAAGAAATTTCAATTACGAATATCATAGTGGAACGTCAATTTTTTATTAAAATCGAGTTTTTCAAGATTCAACCAGCCTGTTATTGCTAATAATTATCAAGAGTTTAAAAATAGATCACAGGCAACAACAATTCGAATAAATATATATATATATATATATATATATATATATATACATATATACAAATATACATACATATATATATATATATATATATATATATATATATATATATATATATATATATATATATATATGTGTGTGTATATTTACTAAATGGCATGTAATAAATGAACTATTAAATTTTAAGGCAGAAAATAAACTCACTCAAGTTACTGCCTGGTCTTCATATTTAATATCCTTTCTTCGATATAGTTAGTGAGGATACTTGGATTTTATATGTTCAGTAAATGGGATAAAAACAATGAACGGAGACTTAACTTTTCAAAAATACGATAAACTTACTTCAGTTACTACCTGATCTTCATATTTACTATCCTTTCTTCAATATACTTACTGAGGAAACTAGGATTTTATGTATACACCAAATGGCATATAATAAATGAACGGAGAAATAAATTTCAAAGCAAACAATTAACTAACTTGAGTGACTTTATATTTAAAATCCTTTCTTCAATATAAGTAGTTTGTGAGTATACCTGAATTTTGTTAGAAACAGTTATCTACTTATTCATATTTTAAACAATAATTTCACTTATCGTAAAAACGCCCACAAAAGTTTTAATTTCGATAATACAATGGTCCTTGCTGCTGAACAGGATTATACTCAAAGAGCCCTTTTAAAGTTTGTCAGAAATAATTTTGGACATTAATTCAATTGACTAAAGAGCACAGTTGAAAAGTTTCATCTATATTTATCAAGGCTCATTTCAATGACCATAAATATATATATATATATATATATATATATATATATATATATATATATATATATATATATATATATATATATATATATTATATATATATATATATATATATATATAATATATTATATATATATATATAATATATATATATATATATTATATATATATATATATAATATATCTATATATTTATATATATATATATATATATATATATATATATATTTATATATATATATAATATATATATATATATTATATATATATATATATATTATATATATATATATATATTCACCAACTCCTAATTTAGAGTGGTGAACATTTTTACGTAGATGAAGTTGATATTACAAATGTTTCTTTTGGCGATATTACCTTTGTTCCAATCGTAGCCATTTTCACACAGATATATCTGGATTTTCCGTGGTATTTGATGTTTTGGGCACCTCAATAGCTTCTGCAGATTGCGTTATAGTAGTTGAAATTTCGTATTCGTATTGTGATGTATGAAAAATACTTCTTAGTGGTTTCAATTACTTAAAAAGAGATTCTTTTTTGCGTTAGTTAAACGAATTTGCTTGACTTCAAAGTCCCTCCTAATTAAATTGAAAGATGTTATGTTATAAAAGTACCTTTTGGGGTGTATAAATTTTTTTTTGTGTTACAGATTTCATGTACCTCCTACAAATTGACATGTGGTCAAAAATAAATTATTTGTTGAAAAGAACAAAAATGAGGGGTGAATACACCCAGAGATAAAGCTCTACTGATGTAATAGCTATTTATGCCATCAGTTACGAAATGCCTAATTTTGTGTAAGGCGTGAGAACGAAGTGAGTTTCGCAAAAACTCACAAGTTACACAAAATTTCATTTCGTAACGTATTGCATACAAGATTTTTTCTAATTTTGAAGAAAGTAATAAAAAAATTAAATTTAATATAATTGATAAAAATTTGGAATACATAAATTTAGTTTGTTGCTGTTACTTCATGTTATTTGTCAGTTTGACATTTTGTAAAAAAGTCTAGACGGAAGGTTTTTAGCGAGATTGATATATTTTTAGTTTTATTTTTAAAAAATGAGTGATTCAAGTTCTGAAGAGCTACCAAGCGATATTGAAGAGGCAGCAGGTAATGCTCTATTATCAGTAATTCCCAAAAAGTCAAAGGCAGTTTATGATTTGGCATACGAAAAATTTGTTACGTGGTGTGATGAGAAGAAAATTGAACATGTTAATGAGAAAGCTTTACTTGCATATTTTGAGGGTAAGAAAGATTTAAAAGTTTCCACATTATGGACACTTTACGCAATGTTAAGGTCTGAGCTAAATCTGAAAAGGAATATTGATATTAAAAAATATACAAATTTGGTAGCATATATTAAAAGGCAAGCGGACGGGTACAGTGCTAAAAAGTCAAAAGTTTTTATTAAAGAAGATTTTACCAAATTTTTAGTGGAAGCTGATGACATAGAATACTTAATGGCTAAGGTTGCAATGATAATTGGAATGGCAGGAGTATGCAGAAAAGCAGAATTAACATTTCTTCCAGTTGAAAATGTTATAGACATAGGAAGCCATTTTCGTGTTGATATCCCACCTTCAAAAACAAAAGTTATACGGCAGTTTGCAATTACCACTGGAGACATTGAAAATACGAATCTTGTTGAAATATTAAGAGAATATATTAAGTTGCGTCCCCAGGTTCTTAAACACAACAGATTTTTTGTAAAATATGCGAATGGAAAATGTACCAGAAATCCTGTGGGAATTAACGCATTTAGCAGTCTGCCAAAAGTTATTGCACAATTTCTTGGTCTTTCACATCCTGTTCTATATACTGGCCACTGCTTCAGAAAAAGCTCTGCCACTTTCCTAGCAGACAGTGGCGCTGATATTTTAAAATTTAAGAGGCATGGAGGTTGGAAATCTACCGCTGTTGCGGAGGGATATGTTGAAAATTCCATGAATAATAAAAAACTTATAGCGCAAGAAATATTTGGTGAAACATCTAATGCAATGTGCGCCGCTTCCCAAATAACAGCAATTTCGAGCAATGAAAAAAATATTATTAATTTGAATAATTGCAATAATTGTGTTATCAATATTTATAATAATTAATTAATTTATAATTTATGTTTTTAACTTGTATTATAACAGTTTAATAAATAGAGTAATTCTTTTTGTCACTAATTTTGAAATACATATTTCGTCACCAATTGCATAAAATTTTACTTTATGCAACTAGTTACAAAAAGTAAGACGTTTCATAATGTCAATCAGTTTTAAAAAGTGTCACTTTAAATGTCAAAATTAGAAAAAATTAATTTTCATTAGCATTTTGATGAATATTCACAACGCTGCTATTAGACGATTTAGATTATATCACAGATTTAAAGTTGAATCAAAGTTCATATCAGTTTCACAGAAAATAATTACTGATCTAAGAAATATTATCAAATTTCACTTCGATTCATTTAGCAGGAATTGAAAACATACACACATCGCTATTTTAATAAGTAAATGGAATCAAATCTTATAGTATTTCATAAAGATATAATAATTTTTGAAAACATGTAAAAATATTTTCCAAGTTCCCTCGAACGATGATTACGGCAAGGGTATTTCCTAATGATGCGCATCAAAATTTCTATGGAATAGTAATAAATGAAAATAAGCAAAATTGAAATCAGATAATAAGGCTTCTAAAACAATATTCTTCTACCTGCTATTCATATTTTACTAATGTATAAACCATTCTTGGAACCTGATGATTAGAGCTCAGATTTTCTGATTACGGCACGGGTTTTTCCGATACCCAAACATCTGTATAATATAAGCTGAACCCCAGATTTGTTTTACCTATTGGACGATTTATAAGTTTTGTATCTATTCCCTTCAATTTAGTATCTTCTTGGAATGACCAGGTAAACGAGAAATTTGCACTCTTACTACTTCTAGACTCAGTTTTCCCATACCTTCTGTGCAGAACAGTTGCTTGGCTTGACCAAGTCGTCTAAATAGTGAAGTTTGTGAAATCCAAGTAATTGCAATCTGAATATGGCATCTGCTATCAATCTGTATAGTAATCTTACTGAGCAGGAAGTTGAGGTGAGCATTTATGTTTGTATATATATATAATGAAGATATATTTTTTAAAGTTTTTCCTAAGTAGTATCCATGTTAATGAGAATATCAATATGTACATTTAATACGATGAAAATTTTATATAGATTATTGGATTATTCACAGCTATTGTTGGTTGAATCGTATTGAATAAAATAAATTCCCCAATAATATTAGTGTCAGTCGAATTACTGGAATAGTATTCATATCGGTAAAAATATTCTCAATATTAGTTATGATGTTTATTTAGAAAAAAATAGAAGAATTTTCAATGATCAAGAGAACTGTTGAGATTTATTTAATTTTGCACATATTTCATTAGTTTAAGTCAGTGTATCCGATTGGAATAGTCACTTATGTCAGTTCTTTCAACCAATGAATTAATCGAAATAGACATTAATTTGAGATTATGCTTTCGTAAGATCAGCATAAGAAAAAAAATATTTGCAAATATTTATATTATAAGTAGTATAAGACAGAGATCTCAGACATAGGCATTTTCTTCTTGCTAGATATTAAATATTGCATTTGTAGTCTCCCTAACAATACTTATGTTATATATGATTTCTTATAGGAAACCAACAGTTGTTTCAGTCAGGTTTGCATTTTGTTGATGTTTTCGGAAGTATAGAGTGCAAAAAGCATTATTTACTTGGTTTACTTTTATATGTTTTACGTTACGATTTGCTTATAATTATGTGTCGGTTCATAATACCTGTCTCATATAAAGTCCTGTTAACAAGTGCGTTTTTGCTCAACTTTTTTCAGCAGGGTCGGAAAAATATGAGCAAGGTGTATTCGATTTGGAATAGCAGGTAGATATAATTATTGTAAAAGTTATAAAAAATCTACTGAAGGAAAAAAAAAAGAAGAGTTTGGTTTTATGCAAATATATCAAATGCTAATTGAGATATTTTTTATGTTGTAGAACTGTAGGATTATTATTTATAATTTTCTCACAGGGGTTAAAATACTACCGAAAACGGGTAATCTGGCTTGCGAAAGTCTCACACTTTAACAGTAAACATTATTTACCGTATTAAATACGAAAATTGAGATATTGAGCAATTCACGTCCTTACTGGACAGATGAATGAACAACAATTCGGCGGCAAAAAATGTTACAGCGATATTTCAATTAGTTTTGCATAAGTTGATTAATAATATTTTGTTTGTTTATTTGAATTGATGTGGCTGTTACTGGGCTGAAACCCATAACAATATTATTAAAAAATTTATACATCTCTTTTTCTAATAATATAATAATTTTTTGCACCTTGAACATATTCATGTTCAAGCAGCAAACAATTATTAGTTAACTATTGCATAGCTAATTGAAAAATCACGATAAAAATGTGTTGCCGCCAAATTAGTGTTCATTCAACTGTCCAGTAAGTACCTGAATTTTTTAATTACTTATCTTTTGTATTCAAAATGGTTTGATAATATTTATTTTGAGAGAGTTCACATGGGCGCGACTTGCGCAAATGTGCAAGCCAGATTACCCGTTTTCGGCCGTATTTTTACCCTTCTGAGAAAATTATGAATATTGATCTTACAGTTCTGGGAGTTCTTTGTGAGTTTTTTTAGATATCGAAAATCTGATTAGATTTAGAAATATTCGCAAAATACCAAACCGCTCTTTTCATCATTCAGTATATTGTTAATAACTTGAACAATTTTCGCGAGCGGAATTTTTTTTTTCGAAAAACATTTACATGCTATTCCGAATCGAATGACACACAGCTCATATTTTCCGACACTGTTGAAAAAAGTTTAATAAAATAGCACTTATTTACCAGCGTTTCTCAACCTTTTTTATTATTAAATTTGAAGATGTCAATAATGACAATATACCTTCAATTTTCAGCTCTAAACTCTATCAATCAGTTAATAATTTTTTCAATAATAGTTTCTGTCTTCACGACCTAAAAAAAATAGCTATTTGTATAACAAGGAAGGAAAGTGCTACTTTTTCTCCCGAGGGTGAAGGAGGGAAAGGCATTTTACCCCCATGTTATACATATGGTTTTTTCGCCGTCGTCAAATAATAGGTAATTTCTAAATAATTTATTCATGAAACTAACAAACAAAATTAATTAGAGATCGAAAACTAAGAAATAGGTACATTATAAATTATAGGCACGTTATTTTCATTATTTCATCCTACATATTTTTAATTTGTGGTAGAGTAATTATTTTTTCGTATATTTTTTTAGATTTTGTAATATTTTTTATTATTCATATTTGTGAAATATTTATATCTTCAAATTCGCTTGAATCACTTTTTTTATATACTATTCTTTATTTTGTAGATATATTATAGCGTCCCTAACACACTTTGGAACTGTTAATATGTCAATTGATCATAGCATGCAATAATATTTATATCCTAAATTCGAAAACTGGATGACTCTATGAATTGTAGTCAAATTATTAATGTAAACATTGTTAAATTAAAATAACAATGCAGCACAGGGTGCTCTATAAATAAGCGGTAAAATTTATACTTATATAATAGAATATAGTTCAGGTCGTCAATGCCGTAGAAGTTATTTCATTGATGACGTACCATGACGTCACATGTACATTTCTTGGCCTCATTGTAGGTAGCAAAGTCGCAGTTTTCCTCTAGGTAGGAAAAGTACGACTTTTCTCCCTGCAATGAGGCCAGGAAATGTATACTTTGGGATAGGTAGGCGAAAAAATTATTTTCTTTGGTATGTGTGCCACTTTAGTCACTTATCACTCAATCAATTTTTTTTTGAATAATTTTTCTTGGATATGCTCAAGACTACCCCTCCCCTTTAGTGTACCCGTGCGCCACACAATTTGAAAATCGCTGTAATGAGCAATTGAATGAAATGATTTATAAAATTCTCACAATGTTCACGATTATTAATATAATCTCTTTCTATTCCACAGGTACTCAGTCAGGAGATATCAAATTTCGTTTATAAAAAACTAATATGCAGCTATTGTGATATGTATTGTCACCCACCATTGCGCCTATGCAATTTGGGAAACCTTTTATGTGGAGATTGTTACAAGAGAAACGGAGCATGTAAAGTTTGTTCATCTGTTATTTCAACAGCCAGGCCTTTCATTTTGGAAAAACTTTATCTTCTACTTGAATTCCATTGCAAATATTATCCCCAAGGTTGTGAATTTTACGGAACAGGGAAGTCTTTGGTTAAACACCACAAGAGCTGCGAGCATGTTTCCACAATTTGCCATTACAATTATTGTACTTGGAGTGGAAAACCAAAGAATTTGTTCGATCACTGCCGAGACCATCACCTCGACTGCTTGAAGATAGATGACCAAGATTATAAAGTAATCTCTGATACTTATGGAACTGAAGCATATTCATACATGTTGAATATAATATTGATTTTTGGGAGGGTATTTTCGGTGGCACTGAAAATAGATCTATCCAAAAAACATTTTGGCTATACCACAACTAACATAGAACCATTTAAAACTGATGAGTTCCAAATGATAATAGAATTCAAATTGGACGGAGGGAGAAAATCTATTGCAAATTTAATTATTGATCAATCAACCAATGATTTGAGGGAAGAAGGCTTAGAATGTCGTGAACTGCCATTTGACGAAACATCACTTGATTATACCATTCAAATTAAAAAAAAATCTGAATAATGTTTATCTGCATATAATTAATTATTATATTATGTTTTTCATGTTATTTCAATTTTTGTAAGAATTCAAAGGTTAGATGAGGAGTGTTTAACATAATTTGTCTGTTTGGTTATTTCTACCATTGTAATTCTATACATATATGTATATATATATATATATATATATATATATATATATATATATATATATATATATATATATATATATATATATATATATATATATATGTTGTATTCCTCTGGGATTCTACTCAGGGTAGAACATTCGTGTTAGGACACTGTTCTAAGAACTTCAGCGCTATGCTACACGGTCTGACACTAGGGTAAGTTTTAGTGAGATAGCTCTATGAACTCCTGTACTACTTTCATTCGATTAACATTCCTTGAGGCACTTTAGCACTTACGGTTTCATATACTTTTTTATTCAAATCACTTTGGGCTTGGGGCTTGAGATACTTTATTTACTATTTACTTTTATAGTTGAAACTCTAAGACAAATATTGGTTAACTTTATTTATGTTTATCATAGATTAATCTTTCAATGCACTATTCTCAATATACTTAGATTACAATAATATACAAGGAAGGAAGACATGATTAATTCTCAATGCATATGAATGTATCTGAAGTTAACAATGTCAAATCGAAATGAGACTGAACATTAGGAGAAAATACCGCTTTTCATATATATTTTTGAGATGTTCACCTGAACTTTATAGCTAAATAAAAAGGGTTCATTTTTTTAGTTGGGCTATATCAATAAATGTAAATATTTTGATATCATCGGAAAAATTTTTGAGACTAATTGACGGTTCCCATTGTTATCTTGAACAATAATAATTTACAGTTATTTGGCAATCTGCTGTTATACACTTCATAACGAATAAAATAAATATTACCTGAAAAAAAAGATATTTCAGTAATTCCGAACCTCTGTGGTCCATATGGTTGGGAAATTGTCTAAAACACCGACGCTACCGGGTTCGAATCCCGGATAAGATATGGTTGTTGTGATTGTCCAGAATTGCAATTTGAATTATATTTATCTACGTTGACTATGATCTACTGGCTAATGTACTAGCTTTCGAATCCATGAAAGTAGATGATGGAACGCAGGCGAATACTCGCCTGTGTTCCATCATCCCCTTTCTTAAAAAATAATTCCGAACAATTTAATTTCTATCTTCATTATTGAATGGCAGAAATAATATATATATATATATATATATATATATATATATATATATATATATATATATATATATATATATATATATATATATATATATATATATATATATATATACAGGGTGTTCCAGAATAACGTCAGAAAATTTCGAAGGGTTATTCTTTAAGACATTTTAGGAAAAAAAATTTCAATAAATGTAGGTCCGCAAATGCTTCCTCACCGAAAAAAAAATGTAATTTTTTTGAAATCTTCTAAAGTCTAAACTACAAATGCTATCAAGATGAACTTTAGAACATTGTTATAACTTCTTAAGCTCTATAAACTGCTGTTGGAATTTCTTTCAAAACTATTAAGGAGCGGAGAATAGAGGGATACCGTGGGTTTCATTTAACCATATTCTTGAGGGAGCTCATTATTGGTAAATAATGACAGTTTTGGAAGAAATTTCAACAGTAGTTTATGGAACTTAAGAAGTTATAAGAATTTTCTAAAGTTCATCTTGATAGCATTCGTATTTTAGAAGATAATAAAAAATTTTTTTTTTCAAACTTCAACACCCTGTATTTAGGTGAGGAAGCATTTGCGGACCTACATTCATTGAAACTTTTTTTCCTAAAATGTCTTAAAGAATAACTCCTCGAAATTTTCTGACGTGTTTCTGGAACACCCTGTAAATATAAGACGCTCAACATAACATGAGCACTAACAGCGAGTAACAATCACATTTTTCGGCTTCTCTGTGTGAAATGAATTATAGAAGCCCAGCTGTGTATATAGAGATGTATTTGTTTCGTTTTTGGAGAAAAGAAGAATTTCTAGAATTGCTATGAGAAAATATATTTTACTCAGTCGGCTCATAACCGATTTTTCATTTATCGTACTTCATTTCTTTCTAGAAATTTCTTGGTCGATTCTGTGCTTAGGTGTGCATTTCTGTTTGATCGTAATTGAAATTGTGATTATTTGAAGTTTCGTGTTTAGTAACAGGTGTTTCATGGTTTTCATCGTATTCATGAACAATTTATTCAATTTTTTAGATGTGTAATTCGGCTGATTTAAACACAACACATAAACAGTCAATCTCCATGTCATGAGCTCATTGAGCTTGTACAAAGATTCAGTGCCAGGTAGCAGTTCAGCAGCGGGAGTTATGAACTCCCGTTTCTGCTGAAGAGGTAGTAGGTACTGCGAAACTTTCGTCACTGTAATAATTAAAATTGTTGTGAAAATTGTTACCAATGAACTTTTTTTTCGCACCATTCAATATATTAGGTAGTAGAATATTGATAGTGAAAAACAAATCTCTTTAACAAAATAATTTCACTTTCAAGAACTGTATATTACTCGAAGAGAATTACGCAATCGAAAGTATATTCTCGTTGTATGTAAGAAACTGTACAGTTAATTAAGAACATAAAGATATAACTGAATATTCTTTATATCGCGAAAGATTTATGAATGTACAGTGAATAAAAATACGAAATAAAAGAAAAACCATTACAAAATTACAATAGCATGGGAAAAAATGAATCTGAAAGAGGAAGGATTTATAAAACTTACACGTATTTTGATAAATTGATAAAATTGTTCGCTACATACTACTAAATGAATAAAATTGAAAAGGGACTAGGATATTAGATACAGTATAGTGTATAATAAATCGCTATAGGAAGCAAAGCTCCGTTCATAATCAATTTTCATATATTTCACAACAGGTTCATCAAATGCTAGAGAAAATCCGAAATATTCTAGAAATACATTTATATATATATATACAGGGTGTACCAATCTTACGACAAACTTCGGTATTTTGGATATATTAAGAGATATCAAAAAATATTTTCAACAAAAATGGTATATGTCTTTAAGGTCCATATTTTGAAATTATTTCGAACTATACAGAGTGTTGCATAACTCCGTTACAAACTAAACATATGGTTTTTTAATTAAGAACTCCTATATATTATACCGAATTCGGATTACTCACATTTTTTAGAAGCTTCTGATATAAGATTTTGGTATGTTATACAGAGTACTTCAAAAGATATGGACACGTTTATATGAAAATCGTAGGTAAATCAACGCTCTGTAGCTCATTGCGCGTTGAAGAAAAAATTTTATTTTGCCAAACAGTGTTTCGTAATATGATTCAATATCTCCGTATTATATTAAATTTGAATTATTTCTCATTTTGTATACAGAATGGACGGAAACTCGAACCTTTCATATTCTCTCTTATTTCAAATGGAACACCCTGTATTTTATAGCACAAATAGAATCTTCTATTATATAACTTTATTTTTTGTCAAGCATTCCCTATACCCAAAGTTAATAAAAACAGAGTTATTTTGTAATATTTATTGTGAACTATAATTATTTACCTTATATGTGAAAGCAATAAACGTTGAATGTAACAAAAAATTCTATATAATAATAAATTTTAATAAACAATTTATTCTTAACAAAACAAGTCACCAAAAGTATAATTCTAACCGTAATATTAACTTAAATGTTCAAAGTGTTCCCGTTAACATCAATGCAATGCTGGAAACCATTACATTTTCTCAGTTAGCGTTGAAATTGATGTTAACGATGAACACTTTGAACATTTAGTTTAATATTACGGTTCGAATTATACTTTTGGTGACTTGTTTTGTTAAGAATAAATTTTTTATTAAGATTTATTATTATTTAGGATTTTTTGTTACATTCAACGTGTATTGCTTTCACATTTGAGGTTAATAATTATGGTTCACAATAAATATTACAAAATAACTATGATTTTATTACTTTTGGGTATAGGGAATGCTTCACAAAAATTGAAGTTATAATAGAAGATTCTATTTGTGCTATAAAATACAGGGTGTTCCATTTGAAATAAGAGAGAAAATAAAAGGTTCGAATTTCCGCCCACCCTGTATACAAAATGAAAAATAATTCAAATTCAATATAATAGGGAGATATTGCTTCATATTACGAAACTCTGTTAGGCAAAATAAAAATTTTTTCTTCAACGCACAATAAGCTACAGAGCGTTGATTTGCCTACGATTTTTATATAAACGTGTCCATATCTTTTGAAGTCCTCTGTATAACATAGCAAAACCTTAAATCAAAAGCTTCAAAAAATGTGAGTAATCCGAATTTGGTATAATATACAGGGTTACTCATTTGAAAAACCATATGTTTAGTTTGTAACGGAGTTATGCATCACTCTGTATAGTTCGAGATAATTTCAAAATATGGACCTTAAAGACATCTACCATTATACCGAAGTTAGCCGTAAGATTGGTACACCCTATATATATATATATATATATACATATATATATATATATATATATATATATATATATATATATATATATATATATATATATATATATATATATATATATATATATATATATATATATATATATATATATATATATATATATATATATATATATATATATATATATATATATATATATATATATATATATATATATATATATATATATATATATATATATATATATATATATATATATATATATATATATATATATATATATATATATATATATATATATTTTATTGAAAAAAATACCTCTGTGTTTTTATGATATAGTAGAGAGAAGAGGGTTTGGCAGGTATAAAGGTCTTTTTTTAAATTATGTATACTATTTTTATATCTGTCAATGTTTCAAATACCTCTTTGTAGTCTTCATCGGGACACTGCAATTATGATCTTGATGTTATACAATTCTAAAAAATATATATATAGCTGTCTCAAACTTACCAAACAGTTGAGGTTAACAATTAAGCAGTATGGAAAGGAACAGAAACATCGTTACAATTGTTTCAAAAACTTGTCAAACATTTGAGAATATTACAATTATGGAAAACAACTTGAGTAGACAAAAAACCACGAAAATTTACTTTTAATTTTACAGCAAGAAACAACAATCTTAATTATATACAACCTTCTTATATCAAATATCGGTTAACAATAACAAGTTGGGTTAGAATCGCATTCATTGACATTTTAACAGCTAACTATGGATGTTTTACATCACTCTTGTGCTGTGTTAAACGTTTTTTTAACTGTTAACACAGCACAAGAGTCATGTAAAACACCCTAACAAAAGATGTGCGTTGGCGAAACGCAATGAATAATTCAAATTCAATATAATACGGAGATATTGCTTCATATTACGAAACTCTGTTAGGCAAAATAAAAATTTTTTCTTCAACGCACAATAAGCTACAGAGCGTTGATTTGCCTACGATTTTTATATAAACGTGTCCATATCTTTTGAAGTCCTCTGTATAACATAGCAAAACCTTAAATCAAAAGCTTCAAAAAATGTGAGTAATCCGAATTTGGTATAATATACAGGGTTACTCATTTGAAAAACCATATGTTTAGTTTGTAACGGAGTTATGCATCACTCTGTATAGTTCGAGATAATTTCAAAATATGGACCTTAAAGACATCTACCATTTTTGTTGATATAATTTTTTGATATCTCTTAAAATAACCCATATACCGAAGTTTGCCGTAAGATTGGTACACCCTGTATATATATATATATATATATATATATATATATATATATATATATATATATATATATATATATATATATATATATATATATATATATATATATATATATATATATATATATATATATATATATATATATATATATATATATATATATATATTTTATTGACCAGAATACCTCCGTGTTTTGATGATATAGTAGAGTGATCAGGGTTTGGAACGGATAAAGGCCTTTTTTTAAATTACGTATACTTCATTTATTTCTGTCAACGTTTCGAATACCTCTTTGTAGTCTTCATCGGGACACTGCAATTATGATCTTGATGTTATACAATTCTAAAAAATATATATATAGCTGTCTCAAACTTACCAAACAGTTGAGGTTAACAATTAAGCAGTATGGAAAGGAACAGAAACATCGTTACAATTGTTTCAAAAACTTGTCAAACATTTGAGAATATTACAATTATGGAAAACAACTTGAGTAGACAAAAAACCACGAAAATTTACTTTTAATTTTACAGCAAGAAACAACAATCTTAATTATATACAACCTTCTTATATCAAATATCGGTTAACAATAACAAGTTGGGTTAGAATCGCATTCATTGACATTTTAACAGCTAACTATGGATGTTTTACATCACTCTTGTGCTGTGTTAAACGTTTTTTTAACTGTTAACACAGCACAAGAGTCATGTAAAACACCCTAACAAAAGATGTGCGTTGGCGAAACATATTAGAAATACGGGTCATAACGTAGATTTTAATGATGTGAAAATCCTTGACTTTGAGAAGAATCTAAACAAAAGAAATTCTTAGAAATGCAGCATATAAAAATTAACCCGTCAACAATGAATTCACGGTCTGATATCAAGAACATTAGTAATATCTATTCATATTTGATATGTCATAATAATAAAATTGACCAACATCAGGAGTTGGCCAATGTAGTGTAGCACACTGAACATAAAATTGTTTAAATTCATTAAAATAAAAAGAAAAATTATCCATAGATTAGTTAGCTGTAAAAATGTCAATGAATGCGATTTCTAACCCAACTTGTTATTGTTAACCGATATTTGATATAAGAAGGTTGTATATAATTAAGATTGTTGTTTCTTGCTGTAAAATTAAAAGTAAATTTTCGTGGTTTTTTGTCTTCTCAAGTTGTTTTCCATAATTGTAATATTCTTAAATGTTTGACAAGTTTTTGAAACAATTGTAACGATGTTTCTGTTCCTTTCCATACTGCTTAATTGTTAACCTCAACTGTTTGGTAAGTTTGAGACAGCTATATATATATTTTTTAGAATTGTATAACATCAAGATCATAATTGCAGTGAAGACTACAAAGAGGTAGTCGAAACGTTGACAGAAATAAATGAAGTATACGTAATTTAAAAAAAGGCCTTTATCCGTTCCAAACCCTGATCACTTTACTATATATATATATATATATATATATATATATATATATATATATATATATATATATATATATATATATATATATATATATATATATATAAATATATATATTTATATATATATATATATAAAATATATATATATATATATATATATATATATATATATATATATATATATATATATATATATATATATATATATATATATATATATATATATATATATATATATATATATATATATATATATATATGTATATATGTATATATAAATGTATATACGACATTAAGAAAATTTAGAATATGGTGGTCCACTTCCGCCCATTCGATACAGTGTAATAGTCTATTAGTTTCGGAGAAACGATACTAAAAATCTTTGAGTATACACGAAGTATATATTATATACTAACATTTCTTTATGAAGACAAACATATATACCTACTAACCTCTGTTTGTGTATTTCGTGTAATTTCAGACAACAATAAGCATTGCCATGTTGGAACTACCAACATCATATCGTTATAACGAGGTGGAGATTCAATATCATAGCCGTAAATCACCTAACCTTACCCCTAAATTCTATTCTCTGCAATGGTGTCAGTTGAGGATTGAGCACTGAGATTTTAATACATGCCGCTTCGTGTTTCCCCAACTGGAAGAAAACGTATGCCCTACCTCCTATCCAACCCTTGAATCTGATGGTGCTTTTCGTTAAGTGAATTAAAGAATGCTCGACACGATGCAATTAATTAAGGAAGGAATGAATGCCATGTATTTTCGTTAACTGCGACAATGGTGAATTTGTCTTCCATTATTAAATGTTACAAAATAGAGCTGCCTGTTGTGGAACAAAAAATTTATTTTTTCCCAATGTTGTTCTACTTGAAGAATTTAATGATATTTAAAATTATTATATATGTATTGAAATTCATAAGTATAAATAAGGTTTCAAATTATTCTAATTCTTCTCTAACTGAATAGCTGATTTTTCGAACTAGAATGAAAACCAAAATATTTTCGAAAATCGTGGACCAAGAGGTCGGAAATAAAAACCTCTCCCGAATCATCCTCCTTATATGAAATATTGATAACACAGGTTATATAATATTTTCCTCAATTTGGTTAAGCTGAACTGAAATATACTGAGGGAAAAATGAGTAGTTTGCAATTATAGAATATAGATTTATGTGAATGATAAAACAATCGTAGTTGATTGAATATAATTTTAGTTCAACGAATATTTGTGGGCTATGATATCTATAGCTGATAAGTAAACAAGATTTTATCTTTGTTTGATTCTATTAACATTCTGTTCTAGAAGGAAGCGACACAAATGCAACTTGAAATTCAGTTATTCGAATGTACTCTCAAAAAAATTTAATTTTCATTTGTAAGCAGTTGAGTGACTTAGCATGTACCGAGTATGTGATTAAACGAGTTACCCCGCTGTATCTCAGAAACTATTCGTCGTAGAGACTTACGGTGAAATTTTTTATAACAAACAGTGGCCAACAGAAAATCCTGGAAATTATTTTCTAAGATTGCTGCCAGGGGGCGTATCCGCCATCTAAAACTTTTAAAGAGAATTTTTGTGAAATACGCCTATAGAATACACCAAAAAAATATTTTTCATTTCAAGCTGAGCTTTATTCGAGTAGTGTTTATTTGACACTTTTCGACGTATCTATTTAAATGAAGTGGTGGGGGTGATTCAATGTTTCGTTTTGAATAAACAGCTCTAACTTCTGAACGACTAAAAGGATTTCAACAAAGTTGAATTCGTTGGGAAAACTATCATATCTTTGATCTTGCAAATTTCTACTGATATCGGTAGAGAGCGTTTTTTGATATAATAACAGAAAATTGCTAGTTTCTCCAAAAAGTCACATGCAATAACATGACTTTTTTCCACAAAAATGTAGTTTGATGATGCCAGAATAGGCTAGTGGAAATCGTATCTCGATATCTTATTCCTAGCCTAAAATAACGAAGAAAGAAAATTTAGTTATCATATAATTCTAAAAGACGCCTTTACACCTGTATTTATTTTTATTCATTTGCCTTTTTCCAAGAATCAATGATGAAATTTCATAATCAAATGATGTTCGAATAGGTGCTACTATTCTGAGCTCAAACAAATTTTAAAAAATCGTTCAGGGGCATGATAATCAATGAATATAATTTAAGCAAGTGCAAGAAGGTAGTCAGAATATGAAGAGTAGGCCATGAAGGAAAAACAAATTCCTAAAATCAACAAATATTAAAAAAGAAATTATAGTGGCAGCGTAATGAGTTTTAGTGGCACAGACAAGTGAGGTCTGAAAACTATTGAAATGCGGTTACAAACGATGAAACTGTTGATATTTTTGCGGTATATTTTGAATGTCTTCAAAATGCGGCATTGGTACAAAGAGTATACAGAACTCGATTCACGCCATGCGAGAACTTGTTGGGCATATTTCAAGTCAATATAGAATTTTTATCTGAAATTCATAGGGTCGAAGCTGCCATTATTACACAAATTTCGCACTAAACGCGGAAGAATTCTCGCATGGCGTAAACGCCGAATATAGGGCTCTGTATATATTCGCTGGGCCAATGCCGCATTTTGAAAAAATTCAAAATATACCGCAGTGATATCAACAGCTTCATCGTTTGTAAAAGGCATTTCAATCGTTTTCAATCATTAGTTTTGTGCGCCAAAATAACTCATTACACTGCCACTGTAAGTATAATTTTAGTATTTCTTGACAAGTTGATTTTAGGCATATGTTTTTCCTCCATGGCCTGCTCTTCATATTCTGAATACCTTGCATATCATTATATTGATTATTATGCTCCCACTCAATTTTTTTTTAATTTTTTGAACTAAAAATCATAAAATTATGAAATTTCATCATTTATTCTTTGAAAAAGACAAATAAATGTGATGGCGTCTTTTTGAATCATATGTTAACTGAATTTTCTTTCTTCGTTATTTTAGGCTAGGAATAAGATTTCGAGATACGATTTTCACTAGCCTATTTTGGCATCATCATACTACATTTTTATGGAAAAAAGTCATGTTATTGCTTTCAATTTTTTTTTAGCAATTTTCTGTTATTGTATCATAAAACGCTCTCTAATTTTGCCAGATCACAGATAAGATGGTTTTGATAAAGCAATAATTGTTTTTCCCAACGAGATCAACTTTGTTGAAATCCTTTTAGTCATTTAGTAGTTTGTTTATTCAAAAAAACATTGAATCACTTCCCACCACTTCATTTAGATAAATACGTCAAAAAATGTCAAATAAAAATTTGTCAAATAAAGTAAATAATGAAAATGAGTTCTATCTTGATATAGGGCTCCAAAAAGGATCTTTTAACAAATAGGTACGCCTGAAAACCTTTCATTAATTATTAAGCATTATATTCGTGAAAAACGGTTCCAATTGTTGTGATCAGTCTCTGTGATACAACAGTTAATCGAAAAAGCAATATGAAACACATTTTCCTCAGAAAGTGTATCAAGACCTTGCATGGTTTTCCTCAATATTTCAAATTATACTCAAAATGACTCAAATTTTGCATAGCAGATTCATACTGATCACAGTTCTCAGGGAAATACGCGTAATCATATGAGTTGCAAAACGAAACTTTCATGAAGTGTGACGATTTTAAAAATAGCATCTTAAGCAGACTGTAAGATGCAGAATAAGATAAACAATTCATCGAAACCACTGGACAAATCCGCTGATAACCGATTTTTCATTTATGTTACTTTAT